>JAOWAW010138976.1:0-10944 GCA_028565695.1 Nicola tetela
TGCTTCACGCTTACACTGAGGTCATCAACGCTGTGTTGCAAATCCTGAAGTAACCGATGTCCGGCAGAGGACTCCGAACGATCTGGTGTTCGCGCAGCCGTGACCGTCTTATTGAGACTCTGTTCAATCTTCACTCGCTCGAAGTAGTTGAAGGCCTCTTCTCCAGCAATGGAGTACTCTTTTGTGACGCTTTCCAACTCACTGTCCACGCGTTCGGCTTCACTTAACTCTCCGGCTTCCATCAACACATCAAAAAGACCACTGCAAATTTCCTCGACCCGGGCAAAGGCGTGATCCATCTTTTCCAATAAATTTTGAACATCTGAATCCTTTGACCCGTATTTTCCCGAACCGTTTATTGAAACAAGGAGCGTCCGCCTCCATCTAGTTAGCGAAGTTTTCGCTTTTGCTTTCTCGTGCCTGAGCCGCAAGAGCTTTCGCTTGGACTCAGGATCCATTCCAATGGCAGATAAAACTACCCAGACACGAACACAAAACGATTAGCTTACTGTGAACGATCGAACAACAGCTTAACCATCCTCTGCTACCAGAAAATGTCTTGACGAATTCGGACAACTGATACTACTAAGCAGAGTTCTTGCTCTATGATCCTAGAAATACCAAAGCCAGACAAAAGACCGTTGAACGTAGTGCAAATAATTTGCGACCGATTGACAACAACTGAAAAAGAACACAACTGACAGACACACGTGTCAACTCTCTCTAGAAAAAAAAGACAAAACCAATGGCACCTGCAAAAATGGCGTCTGATCGCCAAGCAACCATTACATTTTAAAAATAGAAAAATAAATGTAAACATTGATTGTGCATGCCTCCATGCCATGACTCAGTCTCCTGAACATTCTTTATGTGGCTATGGCTACTTTTCATTGTATCCCCTGTTGTACATGAGACGTGTACATCGGGCTGCGTTCATTTTTTCGCTATTGCCCGTTTCTCTTCAAAAGAGAAACTATCATTTCGAAAAACGTCACACTTCGCATGCTATTTCTCACAATCCGAAAAAATATGTATGCACAAGTTATCATAACACGTTCACATCTGACATTACAAAATAAAATTACCCACAAACAACTGCAATGAAGAAATTGATTTCGGACTGTTCTCACCTGGCTCATTGTGATGGACATCACAGTGCTTCCGTAAGCTGGCCGCCTGTCGAAAACTCTCCACACAACCTTGTGCGATGCAGGAGAACTTGCCGTCTTTCACGGGCTGTCCATCAGCTTCCAGCAAATGCACCTCCCTCGTATGCTCAGTGAGACGGCACTTGGTCATAAAGCTCACCAAGCATCCTGCAACCGGGCACTCAAAGCGGGGTCGTTTGGCAGGTGGAGGTTCCATTACAGACACACCGGATTGTGTTCTTTTGTACTTGACAGAAGGCTTATGTTTGGCATGTGCCAAATTTCAAGTTTCGCGCCATTTCAACTACACATGCAGCTGCAGATCGGCGAATTAGCGCTATCTGCGGCCATGCGGGCGCGCCTGGACTCGACGGCACATGATGGTAATTGTAGTCGCGTGCGTGACGTAGGATTTTTCCTGCCGGTAGCAGCCGGTAGCTAGATTCATATTTTATCGATATCGCGCGATATATCAGCGCGAGCTAGCCGGTCGTTTCGATCGAGCTTTCCCGGCGATCTTGCAAAACAACATCATGTAGCCTACTACTGTTGGTCTATAGCCTGTGGGTCCTTGTACATGTCACTGCACTAGGACGACTTGCAACGCTCCTTTTCTAAGGGTGCATTCTGGAAACCCAGACCGTTGTGAACTGCTGCTCAATGGCTGAAACGGCAGGAAAGGTAACGCTGGGGTCTGGTCTGGCCAACCGTAATGGCAAGACGTAAGATAATAAGTTTAAAGTGAACGGTCCGTGGTTACACGATGTTTTCTTTTGTGGCTGTTTCCCAATGCGACCAGGTTATCAAATGTCGAGCTGCTGTGGCTTTTGAGCCTAAGAAGCCGTTGACCATCGAGGAGATTGAAGTTGACCCACCAAAGGCTGGTGAAGTGCGCATCAAGGTCCTATATTCCGGCGTATGCCACACAGACGCGCACACCCTCGGCGGGGCAGACCCAGAGGGAAAATTTCCTTGCATTCTTGGCCACGAGGGTGGTGGCATCGTGGAGAGTGTGGGCGAAGGTGTAACATCTGTCCAACCAGGTAGGATCTTGATTGGGTTGTGGAAGCTCACGATGTCAAATTCGCCATTGTTTTCGTGTGAGGGCTCTTGCATGCGCAATTTTTTTCTTGTCTGAGATTTTCTAGAAGAAACTAGGAGATCCTAGGACAAATTTTCTTTATCTTTGCAGACACGGCGTGTGCGTACGTTTTCACTTTCTGTTCCCGACATTATTTTCATCAATAGTCGTTATGGAAAATTTGTTACTTCGTCGTAGGGCAACATGTCTGTTTTGCCTGTGAATGTGTTGTTGCCCCACGTGCTCTGCTCGTTCCCTCGTGTAGTAGTATATTGGCCCTTATGATGTAACCGTCGTAGGTCAGTTGTTGCCCACGGACTCCTTGAATTGAACGTTGGACAAAACTTAACATGAGAGACATGGAAGCTCAATTTAAAAATACAGCATCTTGCGTAGGCATCAACTTTAGGTCTCCGTAATTTTTATCGCTTTTGAGGTAAGTGTAGTCTAGTGTAAAATGACTAATGTTTATACACGATTTATTTTCATAGTTTTTGTAGAGCAGCAAAATTAAGGCAGGCTGCCATTATTGGCTCCTAATCTAGCTCGAGTATGAATATATGGATTTGTTGCTGCCAGACCCTGTCCCATTCAAACCACGAAATTTACTTGTGGACACCAGTAGTTATGACTTGCCTGACATCAACTCACTATTTCATGAGCCCAAAACACCCAGCAGATGGGACATTGCAATAATTAACAGTAGACAATCTACATAATTTAACCAGTTTAACCAAACTACCAATTGGGACAGTTAATGCAAGCAAAAGAAGGTGCAAAATTGTGTACAATTTTGCTAACTGCCACCTAATTTTCTCATAGCAGTGTAGGAAGTTTTCAACTTAACATAGTTATATTGTCCTCATTAGCCCTCATTGGGGTGCTTTGAATGTTACACCGTCCTTGCTGCTGCAGGCCATATCAGTAAAGAAAACCTGGTACAGAAATCTTTTTAACATGAACCGGCAAATATGAAAAGATGTATGTAGTACCTTACAAGTGCATCTGTAATAATTTTTATTGTCGACATTGTTATTCTTAGTATCATAGTGTCATTTTAGTATAATGTGGCTTTTTGTTAGGTCTGCTACACCTGTTAGCATCCTGTGACCTTCACCCATTCTGTCTCTGTATTTCTCTCTATATATCTGTCTGTTTCACATTCTCTCATCTTTCTTCTCTTTCTTCTGATATCTCTCTTTGACCCTCTCTTTTCTCTTTTGCTGCATCCTTCTTGCTCACTTCTTCTCTACCCATTCCTTTCTGTTTTCTTTCTTCCTTTCTCACCAGGTGACCATGTCATTCCTCTCTATATTCCACAATGTCGTGATTGCAAGTTTTGCAAGAGCAAGAAAACCAATCTGTGCAGCAAGATTCGGTAAAAGGAAAGCTTTCTTCTCCCTGAACTTGTCTTTTTTTTGGAAGCTGGTGTGTCTACGTCACTAACACTGTGTTTTGATGTAGTTTTGGTTGAAATTGCAGTTGTAGTACTGTAAAAGGAGTAAGCTTGAGTGAAAACGGCAGGCTACACCAGGATCTCACATTTTTCTGAAACATTGATGTTTAAGTGTAGATGATCAGGTTAACTGCAACACAGAAACACTGCTGTAAAATGACAATTTTTCACAGGCCTGTTAAGTTTAGATTTCTTCCAGTGAAAGTTTGCAAATGCAATTTACCGGGTGCTTTATTCACAGCAGTACCATGGCTGTAACTTTCTAGCAGGAAGTTTTCACAGGACTAAATTTCAACCATAAGAGGGTCTTTGTAAAATAAACAAAGTTTCTCACATGCAAAAACGTCGTTTTACAGTATAGTTTATCTGCTTTGTAGAAATTTTGGAAAATGTTAGAGCAGTCAAATTAGACAGTCATATTGGTACTCCAACGAATTGTGTGATTTATATTTTAGTACGTGACTGGTGGATACTGAGGGCCACTTACACACCATAGAACATGCCCTGATTGATCATGGTATGATATGCATCTTTGGTAGCATAGCATTAGTATTCTCAATGGCTATGTTATCTCTCAGCATCTACTTGTAAAAGCAGAATATTTTGGTCACACAAAATTTCAGACACTTGTGATTTTCAAATGTTTGGTCAGAATTTTTTTAGTCATGGTGCTGGCGACAGTGGAGAATTTTCAGTACTGGTTGTAGTAGAACGGCTGCAGGCTAAATTTAGGTCATTCGGGCTCTTGACTGAATTGACCAAAAATAAACTCCGACTGAAATTTCTGCTTTTACAGTAGTAGCAGTCTACAAAGAGCCTAATTGCAGACATGCAGGGACTCCTCTGCCAATCTGCACGCGTGCAGTTGGGAATTAGAACTAGACCGAAAGTGCTACCATTTCTAGCTTATAGTTTGCAAAAATTATCAACTGATGTGTTTTGAAGTGACAGTATTCTCTTTTCATTGCTGTAGCACCTGACTGAACTGGTTCATTATAATTATTTTAGGGCTACACAAGGGGCTGGTGTTATGCCTAATGGCACAAGCCGCTTCCGTGTGAAGGGCCAGACGGCATATCACTTTATGGGAACAAGCACTTTCAGTGAATACACTGTTGTGGCTGAAATTTCCGTTGCTAAGGTAAGCAGCTTCATAGACATGGCTTGAGTCACTGCAAAATCTCAAGACTAATGTGAATGTTAATCAAGGCTTGTTGTGTGTCTTGAGCACGTAGAATTTTGCCTGCTTGAGAATCCAGAGACACTTCTGATGTTTTGATGAGTACCATTTGAATACCTGTGGGTTTACTTCAGTTGTCCAAGTAATTGTGAACCATTAATGATTTATTGGCGAACCTTATGACAGTAATGAATTTCTTCATCCTTTCTTCCAACAGGTGAACACCTCAGCTCCTTTGGAAAAAGTGTGCCTCTTGGGCTGTGGAATCTCAACTGGTTATGGAGCTGCTTTAAACACAGCTAAGGTATGTTGGAACAAGCAGATGGATAAGTTCATACAGAATCTTAAATCAGCAGTATCCATTGTGGTGGGCTCATGCATTTCTTTACAGACTCAGTCTGTCAGTCAGTCAGTTAGAAGCTCACTCACTCATTCTCTCTCTCTCTCTCTCTCTCTCTCTCTCTCTCTCTTTCTCTCTCTCTCTCTCCTCTCTCTCTCTCTCTCTCTCTCTCTCTCTCTCTCTCTCTCTGCTGGCCTAAGGTTGAAGCTGGAAGCAACACTGCTGTTTGGGGACTTGGAGCAGTTGGTCTGGCTGTGATCATGGGCTGTAAGCAGGCTGGGGCTTCTCGTATCATTGCGGTTGACATCAATCCTGACAAATGGCCAAAAGGTGGGTGGCTCTGCAGGTAACTGTTGTGGGCCCTTGTAGCAGGGGTTTGCTTTCTGCCCTTGTAGCAGTTTTATTTCTGAAGGTACTTTGAGCAGGAGCAGCTGAAACTGAAATAGTTGCAGATGTTTAATTCTGTGGTACTCCTTTACCTTGGTTGTCTCCTATGATCATAAAGACTTCATTTCAGGTAAATTCCAGAAGGGGCATTGCAGTGTGCAGTTCTATTTCTACATGTGATTTAACTTTCAGAGATTCTTATTTCCTTTATTTCTGTTTTTTTTTTTTTTAAATTTTTTTTATTTACCGTAGCTAAAGAAATGGGTGCCACTGACTTTGTGAACCCAAAGGACCATGACAGGCCAATTCAGCAGGTTGGTGTTGATTAGTTTGTTTTTGAGCTCCAACCAGTATCCTATTTCAGCAGTTAAATAAGGATTTTTTCTCCAAGGTGCTTCAGTGCTAGCGGCTTCATCAAATTGAACTAACAGATGCGAAGAAATGATGAGTTGTTAAACAAGTGACTGAGGCTGTAGATGAATTCCCAAGGCAAAGTACTGCCTGAAGACTAAACATGCTAACTACTCTGGTAGCTAGATAATGCCAAGATCAAAGGTGTCTATTCTGCATGCAGCTTTTGGGTGTCAACTACATTGCCATAGCAACTGTTGTCAGTATTATTAGTGGTACCGGTATGTTACTTTCTTGGTCATTATGTTTGCTCTGGCACCGTGATGGCAGGTCCTGGCAGAGATGACGGACGGTGGTCTGGACTTCACGTTTGAGTGTGTGGGGAATGTCCAAACTATGGTAAGACTTACAATTCATGTCCAGCTCCTCTGTGTACATGTGATTGTTTATTTTGAATTCTGTGGTGTTTGCGGGTGACTTTTGAAGATTAGTCACACTGCACTTGATACACATGATTGTCATCCTGTTCTAAGATAAGCCAGTGTATTATACATGTACACTATTATTGAAAACTCTTGAGCATTCCTTGTTGATGATGTGTTTAAGTGGGAGTTGCATAATTGCTTCATAGGTAGGTGAAGTCTGTCATGGTGAGAAATTTGATTGTTGATATGAATTCTTGTGTTGGTATCAATGTCAGCATTCGGTTTATTAAAAATCATTCACTTCTACTAGTGCATCAGTTTGTGGGAGAATTCACATTTTCCAGAGTTGGATTGCTTGCCAAGCAAATTTGGCTGAGCATATTTAATTGACAGGTGTGTATGTTTGTCCTGTATTCTTTAGCTGCATCTTTGACCGCAGCGTCCTCTTGAAGTTTGCTCCTTTGAGGCATTCTGTGCTGATTTCTTCTTCTGATTTAGCGTGCTGCATTGGAATCATGCCACAAAGGTTGGGGTGTGTCTACCATAATTGGTGTGGCTGGTGCAGGACAGGGTGAGAATCTGCTTTACCTGTTTGCCGTCAGAAATACATTGTTTGCTCTTGCCCGCGAGAGCAGTTGGTACGTACATCATGCGTTAATTCTCACTCCAATTCTTTTGCATTTCTGATTAGAGATTTCCACACGTCCATTCCAGCTGGTTACAGGCCGAGTGTGGAAGGGCACAGCGTTTGGAGGTGAGCATGTCACGTGCACATGTGATCAGACATTCACAAGTGTATTGTGGAAACAGCTCATGTGGATGCAGTTTCCTCGCTCCTCATGCTGGCCTTGTCAGTAGAACAGACTGAAACAGTAGAGAGAAGAATTGCTGTTCTATGGGTATTGCTAGTGCCAAAAATTCCTCAGTGTGGTTTCTTTTTAGGAGTTTTAGCCATGGTGTGTCAAACCCAGTCAAATTTAATAAAAAACCTTTGTTTTTGAAGAGCAGTCAGTATATCTGTGTTAGGTCAAACTGTGCAGATCTTCTTCCTCAGTTGATGTGGATTTTCTTTCTAGGCTGGAAGAGCAGGGACAGTGTTCCACAGCTTGTTGATGATTATATGGCAGGCAAGGTGAAGGTTGATGAATTTGTCACCCACACAATGGCCCTTGACAAGGTGAATGACGCTTTTGATCTCATGCATGCTGGAAAGAGGTAAGCTGAAATTTGCTGAGGATCCTTGCTGTGAAGAATCAAAAGTTTGACCAACAATATTCATGGTGCCTTGTTTAAAAATACTTCTTGCTCAAATACTGGTGATCATCCTCATTGTCTTTCATTATTGCTGTAAATCTTAACTCTTTGTAAGCCTGCAGTTTTGTAAATTTGTTATTTTGAGTTTCATAGGATTTAATTTTTGTCATAGAATAACGATGGCTTTTCTGCGTGATGGCATACAGTGCTATGCTATATAAAGAGTAGGAAAATTGTTATATGCTCTTTATTATCATAAATTTGCCAGCATTACAAATATTTTAAGATTGGCAGTGTACAGTTTCAAGCTGTAAATCTGCTCTATTTAAGGCCAGCATTGGGTGACCCAATGGTCACTCCGAAAACATCATGTGGCGACTGGATTTTACTAGTTTGAGACCTAGTTCGAAGTCATATGATGAAAAATCCTTCTCAGGAGCTATTCAGCTTGTTCCTACTCAAATCCATCTTAAGGCCAGCATGGGGTGATCTGCGCGAAGCACTGAAAATGATTCAATTTTGCCTCGTGTCCAGAAACTTGAAAATCCACCAAGAGGCCTTGTTCTCAAACTGAAAGGCATCTCCAAATGCAACACAAAGCATGATGCTATGTGGTGCTGACTGCAGCCATGTATACAAGGTTAATCTATCTAGAACACTCATTTGGGCATGCAGCCGTGGGGGCTTGGTCCAATTAAGTCAGCTCATTGGCTCCAGTGTTTACAAATCGTTCTGAGCAGCTCCAACTCACTTAACTTCTAGCATCTTCAATTTTTGTCTGATTTTCGTTTGGGGTTTTTTTAACTCTTTGTTATTAAATGGGCTATAAAATTCTTTAGAGTTTAAATTTCCTTCTGTAGGAATAGTGACAGGTGATTGGAGGTGGAAAATTCAAAAAAACGGACTTTCCAGAGTTTCGGCCAAAACGAAAGAGTGAGATGGAATTTTAAAATTCTGTACAGAGTTTTGTACATCCGGGTGACCTTTTTAAGGGTGGCTCCCCCTTACGGGTAGTTCATCAATTTGCCCCAGAAAATTAAGTTCACCTGGTCTTGGAGAAAGCATGTGGAAGTATGTTGGTTAACGATCCAAATGATCAAATTAGACCAAAAATATCACCTGTTGACCATGAGATATTTGAAATAAAAGATGGTAAAGTGTAAAGTGGTATTTTCTGTTAAGGTATAGCCTTTGCATTTGGCACTGCAGTGCTTTTTACCAGTCTACTCATTTCTGACATATAGGTGAAAAAGCAGTGACATTTTTTTCAAGTGCATTCCACAAGTGCCAGAAAGCCCCCTTTTTCACAAAAATCGATTTTAGAGGGATCCCTTGAAGTTGAAGGGCTATACTACAGTCCCAAAACATTGCAGTCTGTAGCACCATTTTGGAGGCCATACCCTGGTGAACATTTGTGGAAAGTTTCAAGAATTTTGTTTCACTTTTGGCTGAGCTACAGGTTAAGAGTGCAGACGAATACTACTTTTGAGAAAAGAGCATTTGAATTTCCTGCTATTCTGCCATGGTGCCGCATTGCATTATAAAGACGTAACTTCATTTTTAGTTCAAACTGAAAGTGATATTTGGTCTTAGGAGGTTCATGGACTCTAATTCACAGAAAATCTCAAAATGCACACCTGCAGCCCAGACGAGGTGGGGAGCCACCCTTAAATCCAGAAATAATGAGAGGTCTACCTCAAAACTTAAAATCAAGAGAAGTCAAGGGAATGAGCTTTATTTTTGGCTTCTAATGTGTCCAGCGCAAGCTAATAGCTAGCTGCTTTAACCAAATAAAGTCCAGTGTCAGTTGCAAGGTCAGATAGTTATTCTGGGAAGATAAACTACATTTGAGCGTTGTCTTCCTTGAAATTCAATGAATAACCCAGATCACCCCATGTGGGCCTTAATAGCGCCAGAAAAAGCGAAAAAGTTCTGCAATTCCCATAATGTACAACTCCAACTGACTTACTGCTAGTGGCTTCATTTTTCAGGGATTGTTCCTCATGGCCAGGACTACAATACATATCAGAGGTTTTCAAAGTTCAGTCTGTGGATATTGTGGCAGCTGTTTGAGTACAGCCAGGGGGTATAAAAGCTGGAACCAATAGAAAACAAGCTCATGAAGAATTTTACAATTTTTTGACAGCTTGTCGCTTTGGACATGAGGAAAAATCCCTGGAAAAAAGTTGCTAGCAGCTAATGAGCTGGAGTTACATTGTGGGTGGTGGTATTATTTCCTCATTTTCTGCAGATATTAAAACAGATTTTCGTTGCAGCAAGCTAAATTTCTAAGAAAGATTTTCGTTGGGGCTGAATGGCTGAATTAGCATCTGGCATATATCCATGGTGGACACTGCCTGCTTGTGGGTTACTAAAATGCGCATTTCATGTACAATGCGGTGATTATGTGTAGCATGCATGCTGGGTAGGGCCAAAGACCCTATGTACATGTGGGTCATGGTAGTCTACGTGGTCATCATGCCTGAGTAAACATTGACAATGTCTGGTCAGTCTACATGGTCTGTCATGCGTGCCTGAGCAGACCAACACGTCTGGTGCGTTGCATATGCATCCCTGCTGTGTCTACGTGAGTGGCTAAAGGGCAAAAACCCCAACACAACTAAAGATTTTGCCTTCATGTACTATTCATCTATACGTAACTCGGGTTACTAAGCTGCACATTTGCTCACCCCACAATGCCTTGTATTCATAATAGTTTAGTTTAGAATGAGGTATCAAATGAGTAAAACTTCAGTTGGAAGGTGATGTTTTGGGAGCAACCACCAGGTCATCACCACTGGCCTTAAGTTTTTATGTCTTCATCAGAAAATTACAATCATCCATAGGCATTTTGTACCAAGAAGCTAAGTGCTTAAAAGTTTTAAAAGAGTAGCTTGTGTAACTTTTCAGGCAGGGATTTCACGATGTTTTGAAGTGTTAACTTTACAGTGTGCTTCCATCTGTGGAGATCTTATTTTTACTTTATCTTGTCTCATCCTTTCTTGTGCACAGCATTCGTACAGTGGTCAACCTTTAACAACCTTACAACTGTCTTAGCATCTATGCATAGCAGGTAAGGTCTCAAGCTTGTTTCAGACCGTATGCAGCGTTGGTATATTGGTGAAAAGAAGAGATTGTTTGACTGACACAAAGTAGGCTTTGCATGTATGCCACAAATCATCGAATAAGCCACCAAGTCTGTGCTCTCTCTCTCTCTCTCTCTCTCTCTCTCTCTCCCTCCCTCCCTCTCTCCCTCTCTTTCTCTCTCCAAATGCACAGTTACGGTTTTTAAAAGAGTTTGATCAGTTTTCAGCATCATTGA
>JAOWAW010138987.1:0-10944 GCA_028565695.1 Nicola tetela
TTGTTTTATCACTTTATAATTTGGAGCCCCCTCCCACTGGCCTCGGGCCATCCCAATGGAGGGTAATAAAGACTTGAGACTTGACTTGATGACGGACAAGCCGCCAACAGGACAGCCTTCATCATTGCGCAATTCCTCTGTGACGTCTGTTGTCCCTACCACTATCTGGGATAGGGCAAGTCGAATGCAGCACAGCCATCAAGGAACACTGGATTAAGACAGCATGGTCTATAACTTCTGTGCGGCAGCCTGTAGTTTGACTGTGCCTCAACGAAGCAGGAAGAGAGCGTGAAGTCGAACAGAGAAGGCAAGGCTAGCTAAAAAAGACAGTGTGTCTTCAAGGATTTTGTTCAGATCGAGTTTCACCAGAATGTGGCCTTACGCGCGCCTGCCAAACCAGAAGCTGACACTTGGCGTGGGTATTGCAGCTGAGATTTAACTTTGAACAGGCCGCGATGGGCGTTTGCGCGAGTTTTATGTGCACCTGGTTTGAGCTCCAAATGAGTCGGGCACTGCTCAAAGTTAGATATGGTAAGCGCAGTACCAATGCAGCTGACAGCAGTTAAACTGGATCACTACAAAAACTAGCCTGCGCTCTATTGGAGGATGTTTTTTCGACAGGGCTCTTGCAGCGAGATACTTTACCAAACCGGATCGAAAGTCCGAACCTGGTGACATTACGAAGATAGTGAATTATATATCTTTGGAGCACTAAGTACGTATGAGTTTACAGTCATGGGATGTGCTCTTTAAATCAAAGTTTGCCTCGGCAACATAGGGCATTTATGCTTGTTTCTAGTGAATGCTATCGACCGGTTTTGTGCAAATGCGTAGTGGATTCCTCCTGCGGCATGATGTATTAATCTTAAGCCGCTGAAAGGAATGCGTGCACCCATCTCATTTGAATGCTTTTTTAAATGTCCTGGCAAAGAACGAACTGTATTGCAACTTTGAGAAGCGTACCTTTGCGGCTACCAGCGTAACGTTCTTCGGTCAAGTCGTGTCTGGTGAAGGTCTCGCAGCAGATCCAGAAAGTATTGACAAGGTTCCAAGGACACGTACAAAAGTCAGACAATTCCTTGAGTTATACCTACTACTTTTAACTCTTAATCGAAGAATACTCAATCACTGACAGCACGTCTTTAGAACTAGTCACGGTCGAAGGTATGTAGCGCGTACTTTGAGCCCTAAGAGTGTTAACATCGACTTAAAAATATAGACGCCTTGAAACCTTACCGAAGTCCCTAATATCGGCACTGGCTTTGCTGCTTCCACATACTTTCGAGTATAAGTACAAACACTGGCGATGCCGTTGTCGGTGGAGTCCTCTTGTAGCAGGAAGAAGTTGACCAATGGCATCCAACAGCTTTCACAAAACTGTCAGCTGCGACCTGAAGAACTGACAACTCAGTACCATAGCCACGCAAATAAAGGGAATCTCCCACGGTGATGCATGCTCTACAAGTATGGCGACATACTTCTTCCGGTGTTCAAGCTGATGGCATCGCGATAACCAGGGGGTTACCTAGATGTATATTTCAGTACACACCAAGAAACATGTTTTCAAGTGGCTCGCTGGTTTGATCTCCTGGTTCAAACTCACCATGAAGCATAAACCCGGAAAATTAAGGAGAATATAGCTTATCCGCTTTCTCGTCAACTAGAACTTTCCACAAATCGTTATGGACATCATGAGGATTGTCTGAGGAACCGGGCAGGGGCATTCCATGGTCGGAGATCGAGAGTATTTGAAGGTCGATGAAAGCGCACGTCACAGTTTATGGTCATATGGATACAAACAAGACAGGTATCTGAAGAAGATCATCATGATCAAATGGCTGGGGGAAAGCAATAGAAGAAGCGCTGCCATTAGCCGTGCACGGGATGACGACGGCTAGATCAAGTTCAAGAGACAAATCCCTGTCTTTACGGGTGAGCCCTTTTGGCCATCACGGCTATAAGCTTACGTTCCAAAGAGGCCACTATGATTAAAACTTCTTAAGCTGGACCAACAGAATATATCAGCGAGTCACTCTGGATGCGACCGAATCTACCTGCGTTTTAGACTCTATGCTTACTACTTCACTGGCCAAAGATGGCTAAGCAGGTCTGTGGAACGGGTTTTTTTTCAGACGTGTGGCATTTGTCACGGAGGAGCAAAGAAGATCACGTATCCACGTCGCATTCAGCAGCAGCTGTCATTTCCTAAACGAGGACTGGACTTTGTAATGGGCTTGCATGCCCAACAAGAAACAGAAACAACGCTATCATCACCTCTGTCGACAGACTCACCAAGTACGCGCATTTCGTTCCAACATCATCGACAGTATTAGCAGCAGGCTGAGTGTTACATGAATCATATCTATCACTTGCACAGTCCCAGCAGGCCAATGGCGTGCGACGGTCATCCATGCTTCACCACTGAGCTCTTCAAGACTGAGAGATTTTAAAATGCCTAGGAGAGGAACTTAGCTTATGTTTGGCTACGAGGCATCCTCAATTGACGGGCAAAATTTTCATTGACAGAGTGATAGCACAGAAAGAATATCTTGCACTATGCGAGTCTGCATGCAATGACAATATGACAACATCTACGAAGGCTAAGGCTAAGGCCCAAAATCGCAGTTTTAGTTCAATTCCGGTTACCATCCGTAATCCACAGCAGACGTTTTACTGGAAATTTGTGCCATTCCCGGCCAGGCCCAGTGGGAGCAGTGGCTGGCCAATAAGAAGATTGCATCAGCAGTAGCAAGGGATTGCTTACCGTAGCAGTGTTAAGGCAAGCACATTATGCCGATGATAATTGAAAGGAGCCTCGGAGAACCTTTGAGACAGGTGGAAAGGTGATGGTTCATCATGATTCAGTTTTAAATGAATAGAAGGCCAGTGTCTCAGCATCAATTTTGTTCAAAACTTCAGACCCGTTGGCTGGAGCCCCTCACCATCAAAAAGGCACTTTCTAGATCTCCTGAACCAGTACTGTGAGGCTAAACTTGCTGGAAGGGATGCAAATACAACCAGTTTTAAACACATCTTCCTTATAAGGTACTATTATGACGATGAGCGTGCTGAATGGCAGTCAACTTTAGTTGCCGATATTTGCCTAACCATGCAGAATATGGAGGACTATGCGTTCTAAATAGGCTGTGTGTGAGCTCGATTGTTACCTTGCTTCAGGTCTGCAGGGAAATAATTTTGGGAGTGTCCTGTTTTGTATTTTGTACCAGGTACAGAAATAGAACACGTATTTCTTACAAGTTAACTGGGCATCAGCCAGTCAAAGAATCGCTGCCTCGGTCATGCAAGGCCGATCATTCTGAAAATGGTATGTTGCTGCTCTGAATGCCAAAGCCTCTGAGAATTCAAATTTCAATTTTGTAGTTTTGCACACATTTCTTTGTCGGGTTGAGGTGAGCATTTTAATTGAAGAGAGAAATTAATGGCTGTGTCTAATGATGTTCTCATTTTCTGCCTTGCAATTGTTTAACAGAATTCTACTGTCTGCACACAGTGTCAGCTCTGGAGAGTACAAGCGAAGTCATCAGAGTTCTTCCTCACTGAAAGAGAAGTCGCCATGGCCAATTGATACTGTCCACAATCAGTTTTGAGAACAATTTTGAGCCACCTTAAAATCTGACTTGTCCTGCTCATAACCATGTACTATTATGTTTTGGCTGACGTTCTTCAATATCACAATTCAAATGTTATAACTTCAGTTTGTCCTATACATGCATCTAGCCTCTTACCTCACACACTATTCAACTATCCATCCCTGAGCTGACTCCCTAAAAACAAGACAGAAAAAGCAATGCCATCATCACCATGACGAAAACATTTACTCACAACACGTTTCGGTCTTCTTTCTCTCACTGAGCCATAGTAAGTAAGAATCTTGAAAGCAGGGCACCACTTCTTCAACTCCATCTTCCAGTTGAGCATAACAGAAGTTGGAACGACTATTAAATTAGGCTTCGTTTACATGAAAACGTTTTCAGAGCCGAGAGTGTTTTAAGACCGTGATTCCCGTGCCGCGGCTTCGTGCGTTTACATGAAAACGAGATACTTGGCCGAAAATGTTTTCATGTAAATGGCTCGGGGATATCACGTCTCCCTGCGTCGGCGTCGCCGTGGAGTTGGCATGGTACAGAAAATGGCGTCGCGTGTCGCATGTCGCCCTGCAGGCTTCATGAACCATGTGGACATTGCCGCACTTAGTCGTCAGTCCACTGGAACGCCTGGTTTTTGTCCGAGGCTTTATCCTTCTCCTTCTGCACAGGCCTCTCCATTTGCTTTGGCAAGGTTTTTAGACGATTACAAGAAAACTCTGACATGTTCTGTAACAACAAGGAAAACAGGAGGAGATCCAAGAAAGCCAGACAGCTAGCTTCGCTGCAGTCTGACTAGACCATGTGTTTTAAGTTTCGCGCTTTTCGGTTTCCATGGCCACAACCTCGCTGACCGCACGACTGAAAACGTTTTCACTCGCGACCGCGTTTTTGCTGTTTACATGAAAACGTTATCGAAAACGTTTCAGATGAAAACACTTTGGAGAGCGTTTTCGTTTTGGGGCGTTTTCAAAAACATTTTCAGTCGTTTTCGAGCGTTTTCATGTAAACGGGAGCGCGAAACGCAACGATTTGAATACGTTTTCGCCGAAAACGTTTACATGTAAACGAAGCCTTAACTTCCGTCCCGCCCCCTCCCTGATAAAATTATGAGTGCGGGCATGAATGATTTATTATTGCCATCGCCAGGCCCGTAGGGGTTGAGGAGGACTCCACAGACGATTAATTCGTGTCCGTGTGTCTGTCTGTCCTTCTGTCTGTCTGTTGTCACGCTGCAACCGTTACTAGCCAGCCCGCGCTATCGTGTTGGTGCTAGTCGCGTCTTTTTTCCGGATCAAAATCTATAGTAGGAAGGCGTTCATACTTCAACCGAGCCATGCAGCGCAGCTGCAGCTGTTTGTAAGACATGAACCGAGGTCTACCTTTCTAAATCGTGACATCGCCAGAGAAATCCTTTCCGAAGAGGTGTGAGAAAAGGGAAGAGGAACAAATTCTAGACTCCAGGGAGTCCCGGGCCCATCGCTGATTCGATTGCAGCTGTTGCCGTGAGCTCTGAACTTTTGACGGAAAGGGCCACCTGACTCATGCAGTCGAATGCATGCAGGCGGATTTGGTTCCGCCAAGCTGCAACATTTCCAGCATGCCACAGTGATCAGGGAAGGAAAATACTCTATTTTGGTAAAATGAGTTCCATGGAAAAAGCCCACATGCACGGGAGCCGAAAAGTTGAACAAAGTGGGCTTTCCAATGACCAGTTGCAAATTTTTTTAAAAACTTAATTTTTGTAATTGGGGGTCCTATCGATATCCTTGGTAAAGTTCTGACACTGTTCCAGGAGCTGTGAAAAAGAGGAAGCAGTTCCGCTGTAGACAATTCAAGCGGAAAACCTGATAATACGCCTGAAGACCTATAAAGTGCAAAAGGAACTCAAATTCTTCGTTTCGGCTAGGCGCTTGGTCGCCGCAGGTTCGAGTCCGCTGTGTGCTCCCAGCAGGAGTAAAGTGAATGAGAAAATGATTGGTTATGATTCTCCCGGCGGGAATGGCCTTTCCTCAAGGAATTCAAAGGTTTGGATTTCAATGCTGACAAGCCTACTCAGTGTGAGGCCATTCGGAAACACCTGGTTACATTGTATAACAATGAACCTGAGGTGCTTGGCGTGAAAACATGCTGCTGCCTTCAGGAGGATACTTTAGAAATGCCTACTGAAGACCTAGCCATAAGAAAAGACCAGATAAAACTGGAAAGCTCCCTCATCAAGAGAGAGAAAGAGAGAGAGAGAGAGAGAGAGAGAGAGAGAGAGTATGGAAGAATGCAGGAGTAGATAAAGGATATCAGGCAGTTATTCTCCAAAGCGGATCTAGAAGTTGAAGTGGCGAGATCGTCCAGTTCTAAGATGATCTTTTATGCACGACAGAAAAAAAAACAGTTCGTTGATACCCATGGCCCCACCTCACGGTAAAACTGACAAATGAAGCAAAAAAACGCAAATTTCTCCATATGAAGAACTACTCCAAGCTAGCCCGCTTGTCTGGGCTAGTATGTTTATATGCGTATTTTCATACAGAAATCAAATTAGCTCGGTTAACCGGGTTCGCTCCCAGACAGGTAAGCTTTTCGGATTGAAAATAATTTCGATCATTACGAACGGCCCCTAGCACAACTTGAAATTTCAGATATCGTTAAATTTTCATCTCTTCGAGTGGTGTTAATATTCCTTAGGTATGCTGTACAGTGCCTAAATGAAGTACACTGCTTCCCTCTCGCGAAACAGGTGGTTGAATCACGTTGGATGCAGCGCTTGTGTAGCGAGGATGAATACCAGCACTTAAACTTTTAAAAAATTGATTGGAGCGTTTTCAAATGCAAATCGGGGCCTATTTCGCCATGCGTGTTCATGTTTCTTACTTCAGAAGTCTGTCGCGCTCATATCAAACGTTTCCTGAAGGCTGGTAAGGCTTAAGCGCATAACACGCATATTGCCGGTCCGATAACTTCAGTCTGTGGGGGTCCCACTCTTGGGCCGGGCGAGGTGCGACAGGCGACACCGGCACAACAATCGCACGCGTGCGCGCCTCACCGAGGCCTAGGCTATGCAGCTATCTCCATTGAGCTAGTAGTACTGCTAGCAATATAAACATTAAATTTAGTCTTCTTCTCCATAGGTTCATAACAGGAGGCAGGTGATATTGTCCTTAAACGTTGACTTTAGTTGCAGAGGATCTATGCGCCTGCGCACGACGGGATGTCAATAGACACTGACCAACCTCGACTTAGCGCTTCAGCTGCAACTCCTCTGCAGATCTCCTTCTCGACGTTATGACATTCACGCTGTCTATGACCGTTGATCGTTCTAAAACTGCTCACAATCGGGCGTTGTGCCAATTGATCACCTCCTGCCTGGCCTGGCCTAACTTTAGCCAGCCCAGGTAGTATGCAGCTTTCCGACCCCGCGCTAACCCAACATCAGCGGTGCGCCCAGCCGTCGAAGTTCGAACCTTCCTTGGGCTCTTTCTGCGGTTGCTTTGTCGACGTCACTAAAGTGCTGCGCTTGAATGGGACTTTTTTTACTGGGAAAACAACCACACTGGCATAACATCGTACTACCGGTAGTACTATACTAGCATTAAAGCGTTATGACATGCGATTCAACGGCAGAGTTTACAGAATCTGATAAAGGACCTCCCAGGCCGGAATGCACCGCGATTGAAAAAATTGATAAACTATTGAAAGAAAAACGGAATACCTCTATTGTAAGCCAAACATAGTGCCACGCAGTTCGACCATTCCGAACCTACACTGCTAAGCTTAAAGCATGCTCATCTTGCTGATTCCAGGCCCGCCCAAGGAAAAATTACTTAAAATCGAGCGTTTTACCCACCCTTTACTAGTACTTAAACGAATATTAAAGGCAATTTTGTCGAATGCATGGTGTGTTCGCTTCAAAAACAGAAAGAAGACCGTAAAGAGTCGTTACACACCATCTAAAATGAAAGACTGTTTTCCTCACACGCAACGCGAACCACGTGCGTGGGCCATTTGAGCGACAGCCCAGGAACTGAATGCCCAGCATTTCTACGCAGGATGATCATCTGTTAAACAAGTTTAATGACAGCAACAAAATCAACCGTTCCCTTATAGGGCATCGACATCGATGTCTACTCCTTCCAATGCCGCGATTATTTGTTCCTCTCTTGACAGGGGAAACAAGGTCGTTCCCCTGAAACTTGCACAACACCAATCGTTGAAGGGTTTCTTTTACCGTAGTACGGAAATATCCCCGAATCCCTCATAGGATGGCGTAATACCCAGGTAAATATTTCACAATAGCGTTCATGTCAGTGCCTCCTTCTTCTTCGTTAAAACTTTGGTGATAGCCTCCGGATCCGCAGTTACTCAATCAGAACGAAAATCCTCGAAATTGATAGAACAAGTTTGGTTTGCGAACAGAGTTCCTGCCAGCAATGCGGCCAGTACCTACGTGAATTCTGATGTCTCGCTCTTCTTGAGAGTCCGTGCTACTCTTAGCGTAGACACCAGTAATCTTTGCAAATCCCCTGAGGAGGCTCTTGACCTTCCACAGGCAGGCTTGTACGGCCCTTTAAGAGGCTACATGTAGAGAAGAACGGGGCTTATCTGCACAGCTAAAACACTTCAGGGCTCTTCAGGGCAGGCACGACGCAGACAAAACACACAAAAGACCTGTAAAGTGCCTGTGGGGGCGTACCTCCGCTAATTCCAGGTCCGAAGAACGCTAGAGTTTCACTGACCGGCTCTGCGCGGCTTGCTGAGCTGCTGGAGGCAACTGGCGACAAGGCCAGCCGATATCAACGTGGTAGTCTCGCGTGCAGAGCTGATTCCTCTCTCGAAGACCTACGTTCCAGTGTTCGTCAGTGTTCGTGATCAGTGCAGTGCAAGTTTGTTTGGAGGCGGAGCCGTTCGAAGTTTATCGCTTGTCGTCAAGCTCTGCAGCGTAGCCACGCTAGTACGCAACAGGCACCGTTTCGCCATCCAGAAATTCACCTGCAGACTCTGAGCTCAGAGCCTATTAGAGGTCCATTCCTTAGAATGACGGAATTCTGTTCTGCGTGCCGGTAAGAGCCTTGGAGGTTGAAGGGAGAAAGGCGAGAAGCCAGCTCAGTAAGACGCGCAACAGCGAGGGTTTCTTCTGTCGGTTGTATTTTCCGCGTAAATCTAGTTCCGGCAAGAACACTTGCCTGTGAGATCGGATTTCAATCTATCTTTCCGGGGGAGATTTTCCGACGTTATACTCGCTAATAGCCCACATTGTTCTGACCTTCTTACGCTTGAAAGACGAGGTAGCCAAGCCAACCAACAGGTGCCTATCTGACGGATACCAACTGCGTTTCGACAGGTACATGTCGGTGTTTCTGCAGTGCAGATGTGAACACTGGCCAAGCGGACAATTCCATTGCTCACTCCCGGTGATATCGGACATAGTCGCACTTACACAACTGTAGACTGTGATCTGAGCCTCCCTGGCTGTTCGATAAGGAGCTTTGTAGCGACTTTGCCACACTCATCGCTATCTGAGGGTGCTGCAGAGAAAGCGGAACGCAGGTGATCATCGCAGCCGTAAGTAGACGCCTCTTTTTTCTCCGTCCTCACTAGCCTATTTTTCTAGTGGTTTGCAGTACCCAGCCGGCCTCTGATGTGACACACTGGACCGGTTGCGTTGCTTGGGTATACGTGACTGACTGTTATAATCTTCGCCATGATGGGTTAAGGTTTTCCAAACAAAAAACACATGGCTGTGTTCCTAGACCTGCTGAGAAACCACTTCTGTAATTAACTCGATTTTAGCCAACAGAAGTGCGGTCGGCCTCTTTTCGCGCTAGCCGGCTGCGTTTATCGGGACGATTACCAATACCAGCTGTATTCTCTTTTGGCAATATTATCAATATACCATGATTACTCAGGGTGCACCTGCGCACAAAGCAATGTCATGTCAGCGCACTCGAACCTACTACTACTAGTACATACTTGCTGTGATCAAGCGAATAGCCGAACGAAAATCACCTTCGGCCAATTCGCCTCCAAGCTGGTGCAAAACTAAGAGGGAAAAACATTATTGGCCGTGATTCTCGCAGCACAAATGGTGTCCTTCTGTCCTTCAAACATGAACGGTGGAACAGTGTTAGTTACAAACTCAGTATCTTGTAATACAGTATTCAGGCCAGCCGGTATACCAGTGCAGTGGCCGATGTGCCAGTGTACAGTACAGGAGAAGTTAAATTTTGTTTAACCAATCATTTTCCACTTTTCACGGGCTGCAGCGGCCTCGAACCTGCTGCGACCAAGCGCCTAGCTGAACGAAAATCATGATCTTAAGCCCTAGTTGACCAATTCGCACCAGTTTAAACCATTTTGCTGGAAGAAACGCGGTGCAGATCGCAACGAGGGGGGGGGGGGGCTTGGCGCGGCTATAAACAGTTACTGTTAGAACAATTTGATGCCAGACAGAGTAGGTCGGTGAGCACGCCGGTAGAATATCAACTCTTGTGGAATTGTATTTTGGCAAGCCGGCTAGGTATACGTTTCAAGTTACCAAAGCTATGGGTTACTCCCGGTTGAACCGACAGGAAGTCGCCAATCGGTTCTAACCGATGCGGCGGCACGGCATTTCTTGAACATATTTTTATGCGCACCTATATATGCAACCAAAAGAGTCGAAAATACCTCACGGAGCAGGCTAGATTTGCTCCCGGTTTTTAATGACAGCCAATAAGTCGGCACGTACTGACAATACCTTTACTCATGTGCACTTCGTTCTGTCACTATTACGGATGCTGACTCGTGATTAGCGCGTATGAAAATGGAACAAACAAATCCGCGCCTGCTCACTGAGGAATGTCCTATTCTAGCTTTAATTCTCCGACGCACAAATGCTACAGTCTGTTTCAAAAACTGACCCCTATCACCTATGGCAATGCATAAGAAATCAATGTAAGCCAGGGGTCAATATTTTTGAAACGGACTATAATTGTCTTTTAGCGAGAGCTGTTTGTAAGCCTTTGTTGAGTGCTGTTTCTGTCTTGTGTTTCTACCTGATGAAGGGCAGCACGGTTTGGCCCGAAACGTCGTGTAGGTTTAAAGTTTTTCATCATCCGTAATAACGGAGCGGTAAACTATAACAGTGACGTCGTGTGAGTTGACCTTCACGGATAAAGCTGCATTGTGTAGGTCGACTTTATGAACAAATTGGCCGTGGAAACGTAGAGCGCACGGCAAGTACTGACAATTTGAACGTGAAAACTTCGCAAGACATTTGCTTTATGCATGTATGTGGCTGGAAGACTCAGATGCACGTATAAAAGTAGTCGTAACAAGAGCCGTCGTGAATAATATTTGGCGTTAA
>JAOWAW010138998.1:0-10943 GCA_028565695.1 Nicola tetela
CTTCTTCTTCTTCTTCTTCTTCTTCTTCTTCTTCTTCTTCTTCTTCTTCTTCTTCTTCTTCTCCTCCTTCTTCTTCTTCCTTCTTAAATTTATATCACGCCCTTCTTCTTCAATCATTGTTTATCTTGTTGAATGCCTTGTCTCCTCTCAACCTCCATATTCATGGACTGATCATATAATTGCTTGATGAAGCCAGGTTCAAGAATTATCACCTATAGTACTTCCCGGGTGAACAAGGAAGACAGCAGACAAGTCTGCAGTTGGTGCCAGAACCCATTTCACCCCAATCATTAGCTGGGCACTCTATACCAAGGAAACGACTTGCCAGTGGCATTGCGCTGTTCCATGCAAATTAAGAGTCCATGCAACTTGGAGTAGCCCACTCTTTCATAGAACCAAAATGACTGCTTGCAATTAGAATGTCTTTGTCTCTTAGTGCACTGAGGAGATGTCAACTTCTTTTGATCATGAGACAAAAATGCACTGTCAGACAAAAATGAACTACAAAAATGTTCACAGCTGGAACATGGAGAAAAGGAAACTAATGAAAAAAAAGATTCAGAAGAGCCAAGTGTGTTTGACCAGCATGAACACAGCAGCACCAGTGAGGGTCTGTATCTACTAGCAGTACATAGAGTGAAAGTTCTATGATCACAAGCTGTCTACTCAGAACTCGGACTTCATTGGCAAAACTGACTGAATAAGTTTGCTTGATTGGGAACTAAATGAGCTAGAAATTATTGCAATGCCTTCATATTGCACAACAGAGAATCTAAACTGCATGTGCTTATTTGTACACCGGAAGTGAACACATCCACCATTTGGCCTTTGCTGAGATGTTTACAGTGGCTTAACGCAGCGGTGGCTTATTTGCCGGCTTTCTTTGGGTTTGACAGAATTCTCAGCATAACGAGTTTCCTCAAGAACAGCTATGCACAACAACACAGTGCAGAGAGCCAAAGTGAATGTTAATTTTTCATGAAATAAATCCCCTGATATTCCCTACTAAATGTAAAAAGTACATGAATGGGAAAAAACTAGCTACATTGATTGCCAAATCAAAATCAACTCTTTTTTTTGTTCAAGATCTACCGCAAACACTTCTGCTTCTTACTCTTAGTAGGAAGCTGGAGAATTAAGTGTTGAGTCGGTTGAGCATCAGTGCATTGTGTGGTTTTTGCACTAATCATTATACTAGTTTATGTTGTAATTTTCTGAGTGTATATACTTACAGGATGATTCCTTGCTGCCAACATCCTCAACAGTCGACAGACTCTGTAATAATTCTTAGTCTTTCGAGGAATGCACTGGTTTGAAACGACTGATCCACAGAACTTTCGATCGAAGAACAGATTACCTCGGTGGAGGTTTCGCAAACGAGTGTTTCGGCGAATGACTGCAGACAGTGTGCTTGCCTTGACATCCGCCAAGTCCTGCAAATAAAAAGGTAATATTACTGTTTTGAAGAATATCCCCAATGGCTTCATACACGTTGCAGCTCCGGTTGGGATCACTGACCATAGAAATGGTTTCTTTGTGAGATTCATTTGAAAGAAATCATTTGATATTCCCCGAGTCATGAATGACCACTTCAAACAGTGATAATGGATAGCTAGCGGTAGTAGTCCACTTTCCAAATTGACAAGTTATCATTTGTCTGCTTAATTGATGAAAATCATTGTCTTAGCAGGCCTCATCAAATAATTTCTTAAGGGTGGTTGGACTGACCACAAGTGATTTTGACCTCAGTCTGTTAGTGTTCCTTGTAATCAGTTCTCTTTAACGCTGCATGTGAAGAGTGTGAAATGTGCTTCACCTAGCAATGATAAGCAGAATAAATTGTTGATATCAAAATCTTTGCCATGCAATTAAACAGCTAAATGTACAAATTCTAAAAAGTGACCAATGGCTTTTTGGTGGATTCACTACTCTGTTGCCTAGGCTACTCTTGTGCAGTATCTCCTCTAAAACCCATGAAAGGAGAAATCAACAATGGCGCTGTTCTCACCTTAGGGCCAAGGATACGCTCGAACCAAAAACGATCTCCTTTTCGAAGTTGAAAGAAGTTCCTCAACAAAATGCTGCCATGACAACACAACATACCCAATCATGTTCTCATGTTGTTCCTCACAAATCTGTCAAGTTACAGTTGCCCAGATCTCTAGCTATGGTTTACTCCTCGCAAAAATACAAAATGCATTCTATGCACCAAATGTCGATGTTGAGATGGATTTATCTGATGCAGGGGAAACCAGCGGTAAATTTATGTGCTGGGATAGCAAATGTATGAAGGTGATCCTTCAGCAAGTCTTGTTTTAGAGGTTTCACCAGGAATACCTCTAGCCTCATCAGTTAAAGACTTGATAAAAGACACTGTGGTTAGTACAGAAAGCCAGGATCGACACTTAAACTGTCACATTGATTGTGTGAGACTGTGACAAGGGAGATGAAAGCATGCTACCAGGTGTCAAACAGCGCAAGATGTGGTGTGTTTCTAGTACTTTTCTTCCTTTCAACACAATGCCAGTGAAATCTAATGCTGCATGTATATACAATTCAACGAGCAGGGTTTATGTAATTGAGTTGTTGAGTTTCAGGAGGGCTGGCTTCCTTTAATATTCTGATGGTTCAATTCTGTTTCATATTCCATAACCAACACTGTGTGTTCCGTGAAGGTGCAAAACTTTCTTCAGAGAGCCTAGGCTTAACTATGATGCGCACAGTTAGTGTCTGTACAGCAGGAAAACACCGATGCAATTCACTTTGGACATTGCTCAAAGTCAGCCATTGCCAAGCAGGTCCACAACCAATCAACACAGCATAAGATGGACTGGTCCACTGTGGGTATGACCATAATAGCTCATGTACACAAGAAGAATGAGCTCAATTTGAAGAGTGGAGTCAGGAAGCACTTTATGTTTACGAGCGCAAGTTGCGATTGAATCATGACAATAATTTCAACTGCAGCACAATTTGGAATGCTGCTCTTTAAGTTAGATCATTGTCAGCTTCTTTATACCTTGTGGGTTTGTTTTGTAGTTGCATGTTTTTTTTTCTTTAAATTAGCCTCCAAGCTGCAAGGGATATGCCCAGAGGGGGGATACAGGCCAGTGAGCCATCTAAGAGCATAAGCCACTTCTCTCCCAGAGCTCTTTATTATATAGTAAAAGTATTAAGCATCAGGCCCTAACTTCTCTTGTTGTTTTTTTTTATGACTGATGAAGCCCAGGAGAGGCATTCCTGGCGAAACGCCTCATACAAAAAAGTTTTCTTGTGACTGGCATGCCGGGGTTCTTCTTCATGTCATGATTAACTCGTCAGGATTCAAGTTCTCAAGTCTTATGATCATTCAGATTCATTTTAAGACCTTCATAATCAGTGTTGTGGCTTCAAAAAATCCACGTTTTCTTCAAATGAAAACAAGTGTACTATCATTGAAATTATTTTATGTCAACCATCGTTTTCACCAACACTCACGATCTCTTGTTTATGGGTAAAACTTGTCTGACCACTTACCGTGTAAATGTTTGCCCAAACTCACTCCCTAGCAAGCGGTCTTCAGCAAGTCCTCCAACGAAGAGATCAACAAGATTTATTTTTCCGCCATATGCTTGTTGCAGCAGTTCTTGAATTGTTTTGTTACTGCTGATGTCGTCAGTTGTCTTATATTTAGCTAAAAAAATCCAGACACATTGTTATGCTGAACATACCATAAGCGTCAGAATGTGGCGAATAAAATTCGTGGGTTCGGTACATGGACTTACTCAGTAGGTCTTCAGTATAGCGGGTATGTCAGGACTTAATTAACAGTACTGATAAACAGATCGAAAAAGTTAGTGATGAGAAGAACCGTTGTGAGAAAAACTTTCTCGCAGATTTACAAGAGGGACTTGCACCAACTTACGTTTCAGCCCAAGTCGTTGTCGGATCGTTCCCATGTCTGGCAAGCCATGATCTCGTCCGCGCTGGATGTTAGTAGCCGCCAAATCTCGACGTGCACCCCCTGGCTGAGCTTCAAACAGACGATTGCGAACAGCACTGTCGACCTAACGGAATAAAGAGAACAGCAGGCCACCTTAGCTTCCAAGAATAGGTAGGCGATCATGATTCTGCAAGGAAGGCAACGACTTAGGTTTAAAAACTACAAACATTCTTTTGTCAGCAATGATTTACATCCACTCTATCCCTTAGTGCTACTGGGTGACTAAATAAATAGTTGAATTAACCGTCTTCTTGATTCAAGGGAGAGTCGGACCGCTACAGTTTACTCACGTGTGGGTCCATCTGCTGAGCTCGTTTGCTCAAAAAGCCTCGGAAATAGGGATCAATCGGGATCTTGGAATTAACGAACTTGCTCACTCGAAAGAGAGTCCTTTGCAGAGCAAATCGGCGATACACTCTGCCAGCTGCGTTGACGCGCTCAACGGTTGGGTTGATTTGACTGTGGCCGAACCTAAGCCACACGGTAAAGAGAAAAAGCCCTTTGATGACCGGTGGCCAGACTGCCTGGCATCAGTGACTCTTTAGCGCGAAATTTGAGTGTGGAATGCATTCTTGCAATGCTTACAAACAGCATTTACTCAAAGTTTATGTACAGGTTCGTACGTACATGCACCCCATTCCGAGGCGCCGTAAACTTACCGTCTTGCTGCAGTACTGAAGATGTTGTCTAATTCAGGTCGGACTCTTGGGTTATATCCTTTGTAACGTTGGAGCCTTCTGCCGAACAGCGCCGGTAGGTATTCATTAAAAGTGATAGACTGAATGGTGGCTATAACCATCTTGCGAGCCCATTCGTACACCGCATTGCTCGGAGCCTGAAAAATGTCAGCGACACAAAGAACACCTCTTTTACCTCCATCGTGATATCTTTGCTCCAGGATATTGAGATATCTGGACGCTTTTGGTTCCAGTGATCAGTGAACTAATAAAATATTTTAATGTTAACGCGAGTTTATATACAGTTTTATTAGTTAGAAGGAAATAACGCCGGGAAGAAGAATAATTAGAAAGAGAGAAATCACTGGACACCGGCGAGGCTTTATTAATGATAATAGCTTATCGTGATCATCAACTCAGCGACAATCCAGTGCCAGTTGAACCTGCAGGGACACTGCGGCACAGTTTTTAATTTTGCCAACAGCAATGTCCTGATAGTGACGTGCTTTCCGTGTGCCCTGTACCGAGAGGTGTAATTTTCAAATTCAAATTTGAACGCGCAGCGAGGCCGACGATCTACATAAATCGTGTTGACTGCATGGGGTACTGCACAGCCTCACGTATGCATTGCGAGTCGCTTGGCAGCATGCAGCCTTGGCCTTGTGTGTTTTCAGAAACAGGCAGTCGTTCTTCATTGTGATTCCACTTCGCTTTTGCTTTGATGGAGCAGAATCAATAAGCCTTTCCTTCTTCGACAGAGTATAGCTATGTGGCAGTCTGTATTCCCAGCTGCTGCTGCGCCTGCACCTAATCCAACTCCCGGATCAGGCAGCAGTCACCGACTCACCTCAGTCAAGAGCGGAGAAGTTGTCACGAAAACTAACTCGCGAGGAGGTCGTAAGCTCTTCGAAGAAGGCCAAGGACTCACTACATCAACTGTTCAATGAGCTTTCCCCCATTAGTCGCGAGCCCAGACTCTTCTCGAGAGTTCACTGAGGCTCCTTTGTTCGAAAAAGATATTTTCAGCAGCGAATGCTAACGGCCTGGCATGCAGAGTCCACGTGTGCAGCTAGCGCTGGCCATTGAAAGTGCGCGCGCTGTTGGCCTGCTTGTGTGGCCAGCGTGAGTGCTGCATGCATGCTTTACAACCCTAGATGATTGCGCATTGCAATGCGAAATCTTGAAGAGTGCCCCCCAGATTTCAAGATTACATACTGGCTAGCATCACGGTGCCCCTTGAAGCCTTCCTTCAAGTGCTGACAATGACTTAATACTTAAGTTAATAGTTTCATGAATAAGTCCGTCCAAGAATCTCCGCTTACTCTTGGAAATTTTCTCAAATACTGATCTGCTCGATAGTTATGCTCGCGCAGAAGGAGAGTAATCATAGACAACAATCCGATGGCTTCGTTGCAGCGCACATCACCACAGAAGTAAAGATCGCTTCTTAGCTGAGCCGTTGGGTTGTCAGCCTCAAATTCTCGTTCCCCAAGACGCTGTGGTAAAAGGGAGAGAGAGAAAAAGTCAACAACCTTAGTTCAATCATAGTATTTTGAAGCGTTGAGTCAGGTCTGTGGCTTACTGGTGGCAGTCCACTTTTTGTCAGTAGCATCTTTCCACGCCTTCCGCGCAGAGCTTGTGCACGCTCAAGAGTTCCTCCGTACACAAACGTGCCGTCGATGAAAGCGGAAATTAGGTTTAGCTGCTCGCGGGGTTTTCCAAACTCCTCACCAGTACATCTGTAGATAGAAGAGGAGAAAACGTAAGCAGAATTCATTCTTCCTGGACACCTCACTGGGCCTGTCTTAGCCATGAGATTAAATGGTTAATTCTTCCCATGCAGGGTTCAAGAAACGACTGCTTCAAATCCGTGTGATCTGATGTCCAAACTCAAGGAGCACGTCTCGTAAACGAACAGTGCATAAGCGGGCTCGAGAAGTTTGAAGTCGTTAACCCAACCGCTCGATACCCGCAACTCAATTAGTTTACCTGATTAAGGCAAGTGAATACTGACTACTATACTTCACCTTTGTTTTATCGTTGCTATCAGTGGGTCGCTGAGTTCTATATTGCTAACCCCAGTGCATAGCATTGATCTGCAGCTTGTACACGCCCTCGTTTACGCCGCGCCGTTATGGAAGATCGACCCTTTAATTGTGTTGGCGAGTCTATAATCTAAGACATGTCTGCATATGTCTGAAAGGCATCACGCTGGGAATAAAGTTTATTACAATCACTGACTCCAGCAATATTATTTTTCTTCAGTAACAACGTTTCAGCCACTTTCCCGTGGCTTTTTCTCACCTGAGGAAGGTCACGGGAAAGCAAGTGGCCGAAATGTTGTGACTGAAAAAATTGCTGGAGTCGGTGATTGTTGTAATAAATGTCTGCATATGTTGCTAGACGCGTGCAATTTTAGCTGACTGAATAGAGGAAGTGCAAGAACTACCGACAGCTTACCGAAACTCGAAAAGTGAGCGAAAGAAATCCATGCGCTCTCCCTTCTTGAAAACAGGATCGTTCTGGGGTGTGCAAAGAAAAGGAACGCTCAGCGTGTTTTAATCACAGACATCGTGACCTGCGTTATTTTAATGTCCACGATATCTTAGTGCCGGTGTCACGATACAGACACCACCTCCTACCATGATAAATGCCCCAGGGCCATTTAAATTTGTCACGGAGGGGGGGGGGGGGGCAGGACAAATTCGGGCAGCGCACCAGAGGGTCGAATGATCGGGCACTGGTACTGGAGGTCGAATTGTTCGTGCAGTCGTGGCTATGGCGTAATAGCTCAGTGGTTAGAGCATTCGTGCGCAATACGAAAGGGCGTGGGTTTGATCCCCAGTTGCGCTGCCCGAATTTCTCCTTTCCTTTGGTCCAGTGCCAGCGCTTCTTTCTTGAGTTAGGATGGTGTCGTGGTTCGAGGAGCCTGGCAACACAGTCTTGCTCAACACTCCTGGCTTGGGCAAGCCATTGGACGCGAGGCGCCGGGCACAGCTGCCCAAATGTTTTCCTTTCCTCTGGTTCATTGTCAGTGCTTCTTTCTTACGACCAATGAGTTGGGATGGTGTCGTGAACTTTCGTTTTCCCTCTTTCGCCAGTAGGGCGTGTAGGCAGGCATACAGAACCATCACAGCTATATCCGCGAGCTGTATCGATATTGGGACCTAAGGCCGCCGCTTTAGGTACGGTTTAAGCTAATATAACCACTTCTTTAAAAGCTTTTCTTTATAAACATGCAATGAATTTCCTCCTTTCCTTTTTCTCTTCACTTTCCTTCTTGATTCCTGTCTTCTCCTTTCAGCCGTTCCTGAGGTTTCTCTTCACTCTTTCAAGAGAGTAGTTCGACAAGTGCACATTTACTCCTGCAATCCTGATAAAAGAGTGAAATCGAATGAAAAAAAACTGTGGGGAAAACGTTGGAATAACTATCATAGCCTAGTGAGCAGAAACGCTGAAGTTGGAATGCGTCCGATATAATGTGCACGTAGGTGAACAGTCGACTGACCTATGGCGCACTGCTCGAGCGCCATCTGCATGCAGTGCGGGCCGCCTTTGTCCAAACTATGTCAACGTCAGATACATGCATTTGCCGCCTCCAGTGTGTAGTTGCAATGGTCCACACGGAATGCCCATCGCCTTTGGGCATGGGCACCAGCGACCGCTGGGGTGCCAGTGATTCCGAGATTTGGCTCCAATGCTTATGGAGATTTAAACGGTCTGAAAAGGAATACGTATACCCGGAGCTCCTAGGTGACGAATGAGAATGAAGAAAACTTGATAATAAAATCAACAATGTAGAGTTAACAATAAAAAAGTCCAATAAGCACTCACTGGTGGGATCTGCATGTGCATTGCCTCCAAAGGTTGTCTGAATGGTGTAAGCTCTGTGTCGTGCGCCAAGGCCTGGAATGAAGCAGAAGTAATAAAGGAGAAAGTTGAGACCTCTCTTTGACTACGGAGTTAGAGCGCAACACGGCAGGGCAATGCGTAGTATGCACACATCGAGTGTGCTCCTCTCATCAATAATCAGCTTATGCTCACATACATATGCTAGTAATTCATTGATGTAATTCGTTCCACCTAACTCGTTAGTTCTTGTTTCCTTGATGCGCTTCTTATGAGTAACATGGTCCTTGCCGCTGTGTATTCTATAGTCCTAGTACAAGCCCTGGAACTTTGAGTGCACGACAAGACAAGTTTACCTGGCCCCAGTGGACTGCAATGTCAGCTATCCCTCGTTCGCTGCCGATGACTCCTCGCTGTGACGTAACAAAAAGGAAGAGTTGAAACACGTTTAAACTTTACGTCAAGAGCCTGTTTGGAGAATTACGTCACAGTTAATTAGTTAGATGAGGGATTTTTTGAATACGTTTCGCGGACACAACGGCGACGTCTTTGGAAGCAATAATGAAGGAAGGAAATGCTACCAATTACTGACCAGCGCTAACACTGAACTGCAACACTACTGCAACAAAGGTTCCGCCGGTACAATGTCGTGGGAATATACAGAAATCAGTAGTGTAACAAAGACTGCAACTGTAGTTTACACTCAGCTTACCTGTCTAGCAACAATGTTGCTAATTTGCCTTGCAAGAGGACGGACAGATCCAAGGGTGGTGCCATTTGCCAAAATATGCTCACCAGGATTTGGGCACTTCTCCGCTTTTCGTTGAGCTAGCGTGCATCCTCCTGACGGCAAGGACACACCGTCAGCGTAAGCTGATCTGCCCTGACGCCTTAGGACACGACCGCGAGCTCCAAAAAATGGGTTTAAAGGATTGTTTCTAAAACCTTCGTGATTCCTGTGATATTGCAAAGAAGGAAGCACAGAAAGGTAACGGGTCCATAAGCAACTTCAGCAAACAAACATAATTTGCAAAACCTTGACTTGCAGTCCTGAAAGCTTAGACACTCTTTTAGTGAGATGCAATATTGATAAGGACAGTATCACCACTGCAGCCAGGACTGCATTTATGGTACGTGTTGATAATACATCAGATCTTCTGAGCTCCAAGAGACAAACTTACTGCAGAAATGGTGAAATGAGAGGTTCGCTCGGGACAAAGTTTCGACCGACGCAACGACCCGGTACGCTAAAATTGAGCTCTTGGCCATGAACAAGTACGACCAGTAGAGCAGTAAGCCACAGCTGTAGACCATGACCTAAGACGCCCATCTTCGACTAAATCCAAACCCAGGAACAAATGGAGTAAACAGTTCAGGCCTTTTCGTCGAGGCCCAGATCTGGATGAAGCCGTGCCTTGGTATGAAGTAGTCGTTACAAGACGAAGTCAGGAGGGTGACTGCGCGCTGTAGGATGGATTCGCTGGCTTTTATCCGGAACTGTTCAGTCTGCAAATTCTTGCCTGTGACCTGCCAATGCTGTGGCATGTTGTAACACGAATGTTACAATGTAAGTTAAGTTGTTGTTCTTCAAACCACACTTGAACTACCGGTGTATTGCGCTGGCTGTCTGATCGATTGCCTCCGCTTAATTAACCGGACATCTCAATACATTTGTGGGCAGATCAATCCGGCGTGACAAGGAGCTTGCAGTAGAGGCTTTGAGTGAGTGAATATCGACGGCAGAGACTTCGGCATTGTCTCAGGTCGGTGTATATATGGTGCGCGTGACATCTGTCCGGGAAGGTAGGGGAACACAGAATTCACCAGGCCTAAGTAGCCTTTTACTGCTCAACATAAGCTTAGTGAATACTGCTCGGCAGTGCCCACTGGCCACCACAACCCTACATGACCTTGTATGCCTATTTATTTTACCGCAGTCTAGCCATATCCGAGGGGTGGGACCAGAGGGGAGGGGTGACCGGAGCAAATCTTTAATAAAATAAGGAACGTTCTATTGAACTGACTATCCATTTCGAATCTAACATCCCTTCCGCCGCTTCCGTGGTTTCCTTTCGCGCATGAACTTCTGTAAACCTATCTCAATACTCAATACTCCTTTCGCGCATGAACTTCTGTAAACCTATCTCAATACTCTCGCCTAAATCTACAGCCCGTCCCAAATGTCTGCGAATATTGACCCATCCCGAATCGCGACCCTCTGCTCCCGTGCAATCTTCTTCTCCCGCTCTGAACTTCACTTTTAGCTCCTTGTTCCCCTTGATCTTGTCTTTATTTCTTTGCGAAAAGGCCCGCTAGGAGAAGCGTCTCTTTTTCTTTTCATTCATGTAGTAAGTTCTCTCTCTCTCTCTCTCTCTCTCTCTCTCTCTCTCTCTCTCTACTTGTAATTATTGTTTGCATTCTTGTCATACGGGCCT
>JAOWAW010139042.1:0-10942 GCA_028565695.1 Nicola tetela
TGTGTGTGTTTGCCTCAGTGATTTCACTACCCTGTGTGTAGCAGCACCTTCACTACATTCAAGATTATTAGCACTGCTACTCTGTAGGTAATCACTACTGAATCACTAACAATATCCTACTTTTTTTCATGTTGCTGTTGTCTGTGTAGATGCGCTGGTCAGACATTGGTGATGATTCTGATGATGAAGAAGAGGATTCGGCAGACAGCATACCTGGCGCCAATGGCAGCAACAACAAAGCTCACTTGCCTGAAGTTGAAAACGGCCGACGAAACGTTGTAACGTGTAAGATTGTCGTGACTTTGATGACGAGAACACATTTGAAGAACTGTGTGTGGTGTACTGTTTTGATGGAAATTTGCATTTTGTCGTTCTTGTTCTTTCAGGTTTTAGAGTCTCACTTAAGGAAGTACAATGAGTTGTCCTTTTCTCTGAAATCATTTGAAGTTCTTCATGTTGATGTGGATACTTTCATATATTAAAGAAGTGTTTGTTTTGGCCAACCCATTCTTTGGGTATTTCTTTACAATCGTGACAGTGTCTACAATCATTGAGGAGACAGAGGAGGAATTTAGTGACGACGAGGTTCCGTACAAACGAAGGTCCAGGAGCCAGTCTCGAGTAGGTCTCACAAGCTATATCTTGTCCTGAAACTAAACGTTCATTTTTATAGTTTTTTTTTCGCCTACAGTTGCCAAAGTACTTCTGCAATGTGTTCAAGGTCCTATTCTCTCTGCTTTTTTTTTCGACCTTGGTATAGATCTCATTATTTTCTCTTTTGGTAGGTCTAGGCAGCATGAATGGCCAGTCATTTGTGGCAGGACTAGAAGAACTCTAGAGACTTGACTTCTTCTTCCTCTCACCTTTGCCTTTGCGTTCTGGTGCAGCGTTCATCACATGTCTTTGCAATGCCTGAGGGGAAGTCCCTTGGCCATGCGCAGCGTCTGGTTGCTACTTTTGAAAAGTGGTCTGCCGACCACAAGAAGGAGCTGATGCCGATGGTGTTTGAGATAGTTGGCAACCTCGAGAAAGTAACAGTGATTTTACGCCAAGGTGTGGCAGTCTTAAGGGAAGAAGATGCTGCTGGCATAGTGTTGGTGAGTGTGTCTTCTCAGAGGCTGTATCTGTTTTGTAGGAGGACCTTGTTCTCATTGAACCTATTTCACAGCCATTGACAACATGAAAGAGTTTTCGTTATGGGTTGGCTGTTGGAGATTTTTGGGAACTGTGAGGCTTTGAAAAAAAACAGCCTGTTTACCAGACCATCCCTACCGTATTGTTTCTGTCTGTAATAGGAGCTTAGCGAGAAAAGATGAACAATACAAAAGAGACAAAGACTTCAAACCTATGCTCCACAATGCTGTACTGTTTGGCAAGATTTAGTTGTTGAACTTTAGTTGTACCCTAAGTATTCTCCTCTCTCTCTCTCTCTCTCTCTCTCTCATCTTTCTTTCGCTTTTTGATTTTACTCCTTTTCTCATTTCCAGTCTGCAGTGGGTCTCTGGGAAGATACATCTGAACAATGCCAGTTACTTCTTCAGCAGGTAGAGTGGATTCTTGCAATGAGTCTGGAATAAATCATTTCTTTGGACACTTCCATCATTTGTTTTTGATGAGTGTCTCAAAACGTGCACCCAAACATCAAATTTGTTCTTTCTGTACTAGAGTTTGTGACTGTTAAAACTTATTGGAGGAAGCTCATCCTGCTATGCAGGGCAGTATCAAAATCATACTGTCACCAAAATTGACTCTTATTAGGAAAGCATTGAAAGGATCAGTTTCACTAACTGCTTTGCTGCAATTGAGGAATAGTTTAAGTATCAGTCACGAAATCTTACTTGTTCATGCGTCCTTTGGAGTTTTAAAATTATACCTGTTAGCCTCTTCACATTTTTTCACATCGCCGATAAAAAGGGGAACATTTAATCTTGGGCTTATCTTTGTTGCAGCTGTTGTTTCCAAAAGCTCACTCTGGCACCTATAGCCTGTTCCAAAATTATGAATGTTTGCATTACATTGATTTCTTATACATTGCCGTAGGCGATAGACGTCTATAAATTAGAAACGGACTATAAGAGTGGTTTTGGCATAATAGTAATTGGTAATAATTTTTCAGGTCATGCATGAATGCAAATAAAACACAGCTGGGTATTTTTTTTTCAATGAAATCTACCTGCTTCTTCATTTAAGTGTTTGACTCAATTTAATGCAAGCAGAGTTGTGGAACGTTCTTTTATGAAAGCTGTGATTGTAGAAGTTTCCTTCTTGTTGGCTAACACTTGCAAAACTTATTCTTCTGCTTTAGTGTCAAGATAACAATCTCTACCGATCATTGGTTGCTGGTCTGGCACGAGTATCACTATTGTGGCATCAGCTGTCATTAGCTGTGCAAGTCAATGAAGATGAAATGGTGAGAGGAAGTGAATTGTGTCCAAACGATTTTCTTTTGCCAGCCTAACGTCTTCAGAAGACCATTGGCATGGATAGGCTTCCTACATGCTTGTGCAGCTGTTCTAGAACATGAGCCACATGCATTTCACCTTTGTCATTGATATAAGCTGATACACAGCCAACTACCTCTCTGCAGAGACAGTGTGATTTTTCCCTGTTCCATTGTGTACCGAGCCACCTGAACTACTTCAGGACCTCTCACTACCTGATCAGTAGTTTTGCACTATTGCTGTGTGCAACTCTAAGTGGTTTCACTTTCTATAATCTTTTGTGCAGGACTGCGAGCCAACTGAACTGTTGTATTTGACCGATGATTTGTTCGCTGGGGTCATAGAGTGCATGGAAGTTTGTGGAGATATTTCAGCCAAGGTACATTAAGTCAACCTTCTATTTGCAGTGGGTACTTTTCTCTCTGTTTGGTGATAAATAGATATGAGAGGGGAAAAGAGTTTTGTTAGCAATGACCTACTTTTTGGTTTCTGTTTCTTGACGTTTCCTTACAACACAGTCATTTGCCTAGTATTTGTGTTATGCTCTGTTGCACCTTTATAATACTGGGTTGTATTAATGCTGTGTTCAAGAATGGAATATGCATGGTGACAAAGAGCCACTTCAATCTCTTAGGACTGTTTTCTTATGATATCAAGTGTATTATCATCACGCATGGTGACAAAGAGCCACTTCAATCTCTTAGGACTGTTTTCTTATGATTTCAAGTGTATTATTGCTTGGTGGATTACTGGTACTGTAGGTGTTTTCATGTCTTTCTTATAACACTGAGTTTGTACGTGCTCAATTTCACTTTGCATCATTGTTTGCTAATAACAGGCGTTGGCACAGACTTCACGTCGCCAGGCAAGCAAGGAATCTTCGCTACTGCAACATTCCTCATCTCTTACTAGGAGAAGTCTAAAAAATGCAGGTGACAGTTTAGGCCATCTTGGTGAAGGGTCATCTACTGGCGAATCTGAACCGTTGCATGTATGAACAAACAAGTGAAGGAAAAAATCTCCGTCATCAACAAAACTCACAAACAGATGCTTTAACGCGGATTTTTCATGGTTTTTATCCTATCATCAATTTGAATCTATACACAGAATTGTTTTGTAGCTCTTATGGTGAGTGTTCTTGTGTGAAAAATTCGCTTTATGAACCCCTCTCAAATTGAGTCTGAATCCTTTTGGATCAAGAAACGTGGTGGTGTGTTCCTTGAACTTCCATTGTTGTTAAAGGGCATTTTCCATGTGGGCCAGCTGTCTTATAATGGCACCTAGTTGCTAACTTGATGCGGAACAAGTAGCGTTCGACCAATTTAGCGTAGTTCCGCGCACTGTCAGGAAGTTGGCAGTGACGTCAACACTGTTTTCATTATCTGTTGATGTATTAACCCTTTGTACCAGAGGTCTACGTGTTCCTGCATGTACACGTGCTTGACATCTTGCGACTTGCAAACCACATTTTTGGGGAAAGGCACGGGTTAGTCTCTCCCTTGGACTGACTGGCAGTTGGTCGCAGCTGCCGTGCAGCGACATTCCAGCTGCAGCAACCCCGTTGTGGCTCAGGCGCAGGTTTCCGGCAATCGTTCCAGTCTGCCATAACATGCATCATCATGCATGCTGGCCGGAGCTGGTGACGCCGCGGCTACGTTTCCCGCAGCCGTGGTATCGTCATGATCTTTACAGCGGAGACGAAACCAGTTCTCTATCGCTCAGCTTATCAGTCGTCTTTTGGGGATAAATCTTGAGACGGGCCAACACCAGGTTTTATTTGCCCAAGCCAGGAGTTGTAAGTTGAAGCAGAGGGTTTCATCTTTCTCTTGGAGGACAGCCTCCGACCAATGTTTCTTAAACCGTATCGCACGCTCAGTTCGACACCGGATGTTATTTGTTTATCTTAGCACTGCAACACTGGACGTTTAGTCTTTTCATTGGTCTTCACCAGCTGGTGTTATCAAGACACTCTCCATGTGCATAAACAACACTGACCCTTACGGTCCGGACTCATGGAGGGAATCCTTTCGCGTCGACGCAACAGCAAGATACATATCGGTGGTTGTTGCCTGCGCCTCGGTCGTCGGAAGTTTGGCTTTAATAATCACCTCGTTCTGCTTATCGCAGCTGCGGAAGGCGACTTCTCGACAAATCCTTGCCAGCATAGCTTTCGCCGACCTGGTCAGTAGCCTAGCGAATGCCAGCGGTGCGCTCTTCTACCTCGGCTTTCCTGGATGTCGAATTCAGGCGGTTGTAAGCGTTCTCGGGAGCTTGGCATTCGTGCTGTGGACGACTTGTCTGGCGGCTTATCTTTACTTGTCCTTAGGGTTGGATCGGGTGAAACTCGCCAAGCAGTTAAGGTACGTCACTAATACATCAGTCTGGTTAGTTCCGTGGCCGGGTTTGGCTAATTGAAGTCTTACACATAATTGCCATGGGGGAAACGTAGTACTTCACCCGGCTAGGTCGCCGGGTATATTCAGGCGAACACACAATCGCGCAATTCTTTTTGACAAGTTTAACGTTGTTCAACTCCTGAATAGTATTTTTCTGTAGCATAACATCTTAGCACAGGAATAATTTTACTATGCGCCTGAGCTGCACGCACCTGGGGCAAAGGCGTGTCCAAAAGTGCACGATACAAGCAGAAACACTCGATGACAATCACGGATGGGATTATTCATGACTGTTTACATGTAGACTACTCGCCCCCAAAAAGATTGGCACTGCCCCTAGGCTAATTTTGTTCGAAAGCACACGCAGTCTGCTCGATCGTGTACATGTATATGTCATGACTCTCCAACCAGTTGGGAATGACCGCGACCGGAGCTAGCTGCCACGTCTCGAGCGATCTACACAGATCTGGCCACTGTCTGAGCGAAGGACCTGAGCTGCGCATGGCTCGCCAAGGCTCTTTCTTGCAGCTTGTCGATCAACAGTCTTTGTATCACTTAGACTACGTTTAATTTTGGCGTGCATGTACAATAGGACAACCAGGTTGCCTTTAACATGTCAACATCTGGGCTGGTAGACCTGGTGAAAGTGGTCGGAGGGCAGTCTGGACGTGGAGCTGTCCTCAGGAAAGCGTTTACAGGTGTACTGTGCGTCATGAGCTTGCTCATGATAATGTGGTCCCCACAGCTGACAACAGGAAGTACCGGAAACCGGTTATTCAGCTATGGTAGGCAACAAACCGTCCAAAATTATTCCGAACACTTTCTTGCGTTGGTGGACTTGGCGCATCGCGCTGGAGGGAAAGGCTATACCATTTTGTCGTGCCAGCGCGCTTTATCCGCTATTTTATCTCGAGATCCTGACCACAGCGCGTCGGCGGTGTTGTGCTCAATGTCATTGGAGATCGTGCAACCTCTTATAGGACTCACCAACGAATGCTTACAAAGTAGAAACAGAACGAACCCCACCATCCTTACCCCTGAGGAGGAAGATGCAGCAGACTGGGGGAATAACGTGACGCGGCTCAACGAGACGCTAGAAATATGCTGTGGAAGGAATTGGACGTTTGACACTGGGGTCGCAAGAAATGAAAGCATGGGTAAGGCATTGCTCCACGCACCTGATTGCCTTTTCAACTCTTCGTTTACTGAAATGGTTTGGGAGCTCCATGATAGTCTGCAGGTGACTTCTTGCGATCATACCCAAACTCTCTTGTTGTGGCCTTCAAACTTAGCCAATAAATTACATAATGGCATTGTTCCACAGTCTGTCAACCAACAGTTGACAAACCTGCAATGGTTGATTACTAATCTACGTCATAACGGAAACCAGAAGCTAACCGAGATTAAAAGGTCATCCTTGAACGTTTATGCACTGGAGTCTTCCCTTTCCGAAACGACCAATGTCAAGTTTAACTGGACAGAAGGGCCAGGAACAAAGTTCGTACTGTGCAACAGCATCATTGCAGCTGGCAGACTTGGAGGAACTGATCGTCTTCCTGTATGCAGCAGTGTGTGTGAAAGGACTAAGCATCTCCTTCAGTCTCTGGTACATTTTGTGAATGTTTCACAAGTGCCTTTTCTTCATGTTTTAGAGGAAGCAACCAGTTTGTGCAGTGTATCCAGTGAAAATTCTTCAGAGTGTATTGTCCCTGATGAAGACACAGCCCTTAGCTTCTCTGTTAGTAATCACACCAGGTCTTCAGCAATTGTTGATAAATCCCTGTCACTGGTTGGTGGGTTCTGTTTCTATGTCGGTTGCAAATCCTATCTTACAGCAACCACCAAGAAAAGCCATTGGGTGGAGAGACAGCAAAAGAAGCTTCGGGAAATCCACATTGATGTCATTGAAGCATTTCCACAGTCTTTCCTCCCATTCAACAGCAGCTTGTGGCCATGTGGTGAGGCATGTCGCTCACCTGGCCTCACATACAATGAAGAGGAAGTGTCTACTCTAGTTGTAGGTATGTGTAGCCTGGTTATCGTGTTGGATGCTATAATTGTGGTAGTGGTGTTTTATTTCAACCTGCGGGAGCTTTCACGCAATTTTATTTACCGAATATTGGTTTGCTTTGCTGCCACGAGTGGATTGGAACATGTGTTCTACATCATTTCTTTTTTTGATTACAAGCATGTCGTCTGCTACTCTGATGGAACTCTTGTTCGTGATCAGCCCGGGGACAAACCTGTGTGTGGTTTCGTGGCCTGGTTTGCGCACTTCTTCTCTCTGATCAGTATGGGTTATTTGATGCTGCTAATGTATGCATGGCAAGAACTGGCCAGGGATATATGTAAGCCTGGATTTGGACGGGATAGTCGAGAGAACAGCTGGTGGTCAAAATACCGTGGTGATGTACTATCTGCTGTTATAGTAAGTTTGCCAGCTTTGGGTCTGATGGCTGGTGCAATGGTGCAGCACAGATATGAAGGCTTACCTGAAATTGGAACTTGTCATCTGGAAGGACGGTATGGGGGAACAGCTTACTACTATACTTCTTATCAACTTCTAGTTTTGGTTCCATCATTGTTTTCCCTTCTAAAAGGCCTTTATCACCTGAAGAAGCATACGAAAAGTGCTGAGCGCACTGGGAAGCTGCCGCGAATTCACATCAACCAGTCTGGTGGGGTGGTATGGTCTGACAATTCAGATACTGTGAATGCATTGCGGGAACTGACAGGCCGTTTCAAGTTCTACTTGGTGGTAGTGTGGATGTGTCTAGCACTAAATGTGTGGTATGGCCTCTTAGTCTTCATTGAATCAAGTGGCAGTGCCTTTGATATAGTGTCGGTGAAACATCAAACTTGTGTGATGACCAGCTGTACACCAAAGAGCTGTCATCGACCACCAAAGTATGAACTTGTAGTGATCTTGATGATATGGCTAGTTCTTGCTGCGGTGATTGTGTTGTTATCATCATGGGCATTCCATCATCAGCTCCTCCTGAACATCCCATGCATCAAGGCAGCGGTAAAAACCTGCAAACCTGCACGGATGTCATTAGTGCAAAACAATGAGTCTGCAGTTCAGCTTGTCAGTCGCTAACACCAGTTTCCAGCATACCCAGCAGAGAAAATTAAATATTTCAGCCAAAAGGTGGCCAGATTCAACGATCAGCCAAAAGGCTATGACTAACCTAAAAGAGAATGTGATTTTCCAGTTAACAATCTTCCCTCATGGACCAAGCAAAAAAATCCAACTTCAAGTCTTCTAGATATATGACTGAAATTGGATTACTACTAGATATGGTTGTTCAATGCTAGATGCTTTCTCAGTCTATGGTATGGTGATAGCATAGGTTGGAACATATTCTGCTGTAGTACTCATTTCATAGAATGCATGGTCAACTTTCGGTGCCTGGCGGACAGTGTCCTCATTGTAGAACTCCACATGTATTCATTGTGTTTCAACATGACCAGACCAGTTATCTGACAGAATGTAGCAGACTTGGACACATGGTACCTATGTAATATTCTTTGAACAGTCTTTGAGAGTACTTGCAATGGGATGGTTTGTCTTGCATTAGAACTCCGTCTGAGACTGGGCACAACACAAGTGTGAATGGTAATTTTCGGAAATGGCAAATTTTGAGTCAACTCTGTAGGGACTGGCTTTTTGCCAAAAATTTATAGCTGCCGAATAATTTGCTAAGTTTGCACAACCATGACAAAATGTGCAGCTGACTATTGAAGTGAGATACTTGACTCGGAGATAAGTAGAGGCATCGCGGATCGATCTTGGCTTGATGCTGAAACAATCACATGCGTCTAATGAGTGGTGACTGTATGGGTGCGTCGGTACTACTAATTATATAAGGGCCGACGTAATTACCATTATTTACCTTTTCTTTTATTCTGTCCTCAGGACAACTTGGGTTTCACTCACCCGCTCACCTCTCAATTTGCATGACATATATACATGTGTTTTTGAACACATACGTTACAGACACACACGGATGAAAATATATATATAATATATAATATATATATATATATATATGTTTGGTTATTTATTTATGGGCCCACATGTAGTAGTATATGTACCGCGGCCCTGCATATGAAGTGCACGCATGCAAATGTTGGACTTCCATCGTGCATGCTTCATGACGGGTGATGATTGAGTGTTCTGTGCATGTGCTCCTCGCGTGCCCTGATCATCATTCATCAATTCCTGTAATTGTGAATGTGGATAGGGTGTGCACTGGTCTGTGGCAAGCGATGAAATGGTTTACAGTCTCATGGCTGACTGGGTCTGAAGTCGTATAATTTCTAATTCGTTGAGGCTCTTCACCCCCACCCACTCACTTTTGGATGGCATTTTAAAAAACAGTACCTTTAACCTTTTCTACCCATTGATCTTCAAAAGCATACATCAGAGAAAGACTAACTAGTGATACACAAAAACCAAGATATATTTGACACTGTCATTAGAAGCACGTGCTAAATGTCTAGTTAATTGGTGCACTGCCGCTCCTCAAAAGTACCTATGAAAGGTGTCTTAGTGGTGTAGGGCCGATATGTTGATGATATGGATATTTGCAGAGATGCCTCTACAAATACCACTTCATGGATATTGCCTAGAGTTTTTTTTTTTTGAAATTTTGGAAAATTCCGACGGATAAGAAGTTACATGTTCAGAACTCACGTGACATCATCCATAAAAACCACCTGTCTCCTAAGAGGTTGTGAATTTCTAATCACAACCCCTTATCTGCACACAATCTGAAAATCACAACCTCTTACCCACGCACCGTCTCCAAATCACAGCCCCTTACCGATGCATTTCAGGGTTGTGACAAGGTTGTGAGAAATTGATTCATAGCCTCAACACTAGGCCGCGATCGGCCGCATCACAACCCTCGCTGCTGTGCGACTCAGGTCGTGATTTGGCGGTCACAACCTTGATCTTGGCTATGAATCTATACATCATTAATACAACATTGTTGCTTCAATCAATAAATTGCTTGCAGGGTTTCAAGGTTAATTATGATGCATATTAGTAACCCCCAGGCTATGAATCATCAGCCCCTGAGGCCAGTGTGAAGGGGCACCAACTGATAAGGAAAAAGGAAAACATTTAAAGGGACAAAAAGGAATGGAGTTGTTCAGCAGTGTGACATGTCTATATAGTAAGCTAGGCTACACTAGTACAGAAGCACGTAGTGTAGTGTAATTTGTGTGTGTGTGTGTGTGTTTGTATTTATGTGTGTGTGTGTGTGTTTGGGGGAGGGATGTGTCACAGTAGTGGGTTATTTTCAATGTGAAGGAAAGGGACAACACGTACGAATTGCATGTGAGTATGTGTTGCAGTTGAGTGGCTGAACAAGTAGTTTTGTGTACTTGATTTCAAGTTCTTAAGATTCAGTTCCTAGTTCAAATGTACTGTTGAAAAGGGGGTCTTCGTAAAGTGCTAGGTGTGGTACAGGAGTTTTGAAAGTTAAAGTTCTTATTTGCGTAAGGTGTAAGGTGTTTGTCTTAGCTCAAATGCAGTGTTTAAGAGATGTATTAGAGCAGTTTTTTTGTTTCTAGTGAATGGAAAACGATGGAAAGGTGACACTGTCACCTGAAAGAAAGCATGGGCCAGTGCTTGGAAGTGAAAAGTGTAGCACGTCTTTTGGACTGTTCCCAAATGAAACACACCGCAGCGATGTTGTCATGGTTACTCACGGAAAGGGCATCTCAAGCAAAACTAAAACATCCACCAGATTGTCTTCTTCTGAGGCTTTGGAACTTCTCTTCGTGAAGCAGCGCGAACACTAGCTGATCTGCTGCCTTTCGCTGATCAAACAGAAAGGACCTGCACAAGCGTGCTGCTGCCTGTTTTGTGACATAAGTAGGCCCAAGCCAGCCATGTCTCATATACATGTACTTATAGTGTGTACATTTTGAAGTGAATACCTAAGCTTAGAATACATGTATCGCTGAGACTCGGCTGCCTTGCAGTTGAAATACTAATTAAGCCTTTGGAAGAGAGAAGTATGGTGCTTAAGAGGTATGTCTGCGCGGGGGGGGGGGGGGGGGGGGGGGGGGGGGGGGGGGGGGGGGGGGGGG
>JAOWAW010139053.1:0-10941 GCA_028565695.1 Nicola tetela
AATTTTTGAGTTCTGTTTTTTTTATTTTCTTCTTTAAATGTTCTGCTATGTCAATTACAGAAAACCCCATTTTACCCCAAAATGACATTACCCCCCTTTTCTCATGTGCCGGCTCATTTGTCCTCAATGTGATGACTGCATGTCTGTGAGATGCAGTTGCTGGTGAGCTTGCATGCTACCCTTCCTGCAGTATAAAGCTAGCACACAGTGACATCGTTCGGACTTTCAAGCGCTCTCTTTTCAAAAGTGAGCCTCTGGGAAAGTCTTCATACGTGTCCAGGAATATGCAGGCTGAGACAACAACCAGCTACTGCACATTTAGGTTGTTCAGTTGTGGTCTTGAAGGTTTAGTTTGCTTCGTATAGATTCATAGCTGAGACCAAGGTTGCGACCGGCAAATCACAGCCCAAGCCGCACAGCAGCGAGGGATGTGATGCAGCTGGTTGCGACCGAGTGCCAAGGCTATGAATGTATTTCTCACAACCTTGAAGTGCATGGGTAAGGGGTTGTGATTAGCAGATGGTGTATGGGTAAGGGGTTGTGATTAGAAATTCACAACCTCTTAGGATAGGCAGTTTGTATGGGTGATGTCACATGAGTTGCGAGAATAAGCATTTTCAGCACATGACATAATTTTGCTGTTGCAGAAGAATTTCATCAGATTAATCTGGTGCCCACTGGCCTCTATAAAGACTGGCACACAACTGCCCATAGTACACACGTACAGACACATGTACCGTACATCAACATGCAATCGCATTGACACAAACACATTCAGACACAGTGCAAGCAAACAGGGAGACAGACAGACACACATACACATACACACATACAAATACATTGTATGTGCCACCAGCACTACTGGTGAAGTGCATGGAAGCCATTCCGCACTTTTAATTACATTTTTTTCTAGACAGTTTCAGGTCATCCGTTGACAGACATGCTGTGAGCATGTGATCAATATGCATAAAATTCTCTTTTCACATGAAATAAAACAAACCCACAATTAACATATCACAAAAATGTATGATCAATCTGATGAGAGGCAATTGCTCAATTGTATAAGATCTATTCATGCTGCCTTTTATTGACCTCTACTGTTTTCTCCCACTTACTACAGTGGTCGATAAATGGTGTATTGACTACTTATATTGACCATTGTCCCTGATTATTTGACTACCGTATTTCTTTCAATAATCACTGCCATCAAATAACCACTGCTCTTGAGTAATCGCAGGCAATCAGCACTGAATTGCAGCAATCACCACCCTCAAATAGTTGCCATGGCAATTATTCAACATCCCACATTTATTCTGTACAGTAGGTCTGTGAGAGTGTTGAAACAATGCCGATACGTTGATACCGGTATACGTTAGGTATGGTATTTCAAAAATAAACACATGCAGTTCAGTTCAGGAATTGAGAAGACAATGGTAGATACCGGTAACTGGGATGTTGCGAAAAGATATGGTTACATCGTACTTGATCTAAAAACTACCGTTCCCTGCAGTGGTAATTACATGCAAATAACTACTTCAGGCAGGCCTTCAACAACAACACGTACCGGAAACCACCAGTTCTGGTCATGGTGCTGGCCTTCAAAGCTACATACACTGAAAATAAACAGTTGCAGACTTTTCCACTCCTATACTTACTGGTGGCCATGATCAGAATCTGGAAGACTTTGCTGTCGTTGGAAGCCATGGCCAGAATCAGCTGAACTGGGACGACTGGGTGGTCGTCGTGGAGATGGATTCGCCAAAACAGAGTGTCTAAGTGAGCCAGGGCGTTTGTATGAGGCAACGTGTGGTCGCTGGGGTAGCCCATCAACGATGATAGAATTTTGCACAGGCGGTGGTAGAGGCGTGCTTGTCGTCTTCTTGCTGATGTCTGATATTATCTCCAGTGCCTCTTTCGCTGCATAGTACATACGCATCAACTCCTCGCGACGCTGCACTTCGGCCTCACTCTCCTCCATCAGGTCCTGGTTAAGACAGCAATACATCAAAAGCCTAACAATGACCATTCCGTGCATCAGCTTCCCTGCAATAGATAATACTATGAACAGCATATGTGCGGATGAAGCAGATTTGGCTTCTCCGTGGATGGAAAATAATGTACTGTTGCTTACATCTGCAAATGTTACGTGCACGCAAACAAACACATAGTACCTATAGCATGTGAACAAACATACACACATAAACACACCATCTCACCTGCTGAGATGTGTACAGACTGGGCATGAGGTCTGTGGAGATAAAACTCTTCACCTGGAGATAAACAGAAAAAAAAAACATGATAAAACAAAAGGAAAGATCAAAGTTCAGAGACATCACGTGATGGATGAAGCACCAGTCGACACCTTGGTGATGCCAACTGATGGTTGCTGAGCCCTCCTCAACATGTAAACACAAGAGCACATGCAAAGCAATCTTCCAGAGCACACCCTGCCCTAGTACATGCCACAAAACGTGTGCAGTTGGCTGACAATTCACTAACAATTATCCATAAATTCTTTACCAAACACTGACAATCAGAGGAATGGAAACTGCTGCTGAAGGCCCATTACTTCTGGATTCGGTTCTTGGCTTTCCTTTTGAATGGCATGCCCTTGCTCTTCTGGGCATACTTTCACTCTGTCATCATTCACCTTAAATAAATGGTCCAAGAGTGACAGCTCTTTCCTTACTTAACATTTGCTCTCTTCCTTTGACTATTTTTTTGCCTAAGCTATCTTGCTTCACAGAATTGTTGAGTTTGTTCATTAAACCTTACTCACTCTCTGGGTTAGACAGTGTGTCGCGGTTACTGACTGTTGTTGGATCATCCCCATTATACATTCTGACATACGTGACATTTGAACAAAGGAGAGCAGGCGATGATTTATCAATCATTGAACATCACTCATTCTGCTGCTGCAGTTTTAGATTTGCTTTCCTTCTTGTGCAAGTCTCCCTCAGTGTTCTGTATCTGACATGAACACAAGAGGAAATGTTTTGTCAAATAGGCCATTTGCACACAAATAGTCTGGGTGCAAGCAACAGGGGAACAAGCATGATCAGCTGTGGCCTTCACCGTTTAACTTTGCTTGCGCTCTCACTTCTTGTCTTTGCTTCTCGGATGTTGTGTTGCTCTCCATGGCCAGTCAAGACCTCGTGCTGAGATGGAGAGTAGGGAAGATGGTCATGAGCCATCTAGGAATATCAAGCAGCAGAAAGCCTTCCTGAAGTAGCATGGTTGCCAGCTATTTGGGAAGAAATCAGAGGTCGTTCAGAGGTAAGGGATACACCACCGTGTCCATTGTCACTCTTTGGTAATCACACTCAGGTGGGATGAGCATGGTTCTTCATCTGTGTGCCTCCACCTTGGTTTACAGCAAAAACAAAGATACTGCCAGGGCCAAACAAGCAAGAGCTCAACAGGTGTCCTTAGTGGAACGTAGGGACTCAGAACTCGTTTCATACAGATCTAGAGGGTTGGACATTTGACTGCAATTTTCTGCCACTAGTTTCAAGGGTAACAGCCTTGTCTTTACTGCACCGATTGAACTGGGAAAGTTGTGATCGAAACCAAGGTTATGGTACCCCAGAAGCTTTTGAGACATGGTCATGATTTTTTGTCAATGGTTACATCCATGGCATGTGCTTTGCTGTTGACGATGATTGTCAGCATGTCTTTGTTTGCTTGTACTGTTGGGCCTCAGAGAAAAGGTCACCAGTGTAGGCTCAGAGCCTCGTGATGCGACACATGCAGAAAGAGGATTAAGACCTTGAGGTTTTCAAATCTGCTTCTGCTGGTTATCCGCAGGAGCAGAGTGTGGACTTTGCCAGCATGCCATTGCTCTTCTTGAGGTCATGGAGTCATATGACCTGGAGTACAAGAGGAAAGCTTACCGCTTGAGACAGCGAGTAAGCTTTCCTCTTGGCAGAGCAAGATAAATGCGTAAACTCCTTGGTTTCTTCCAGGAATCCCTCCTCTTCTGACTGGGACACCAGCAGGCTAGTAGAGGAGCAGTACTTAAAATCAGACTGAGAAGTGTGTGGCATAAACAAGAGTGCTCACAGTTACCTAAAACGTTCAACTCTCCTCTATAAATCTTAACAACCCACTGCATTCTGAGTGTTTTATTGCGAGGAAAACTTGAAAAGAAAAATGCGGGGATTTTACACAACTGTAGGTGCTGCCTAGGCACGCAACAACAATCTTTGGTGGGCATCTTTCCTCCAAGTTCAGCAATGCTTCTTCTTCCACCTAGCCTGTTGTTCACTATGACAAGCACTGGCCATTTATGATCTGTGCCTCATACCCAGACAATCTTTGTGCAAATGGTCTATTTCCCTAACTGAGACAACACTGACTTACTTTGTACACAAGCAGGCCCATGGTGGCTTTTGGGATTTGGTCACGGATAGTCTTGTTAACAATGCCCAAGTACGAGTCGACAAGGCTTCGAATGATCTCCACTTGACGTTCCATCTGTGGATCGACAGATGTCGGTGTTGCCTGAAGAGAAAAGAAGAGAGAGAAGGGGGGAGGGGGAATAGATAGAAATTAAGACAAACATTAGGAGCAGATCAGCAAGTGAGAGGACAAAGAAAGAAATGGAGAAAGAATGATTATGAAACAAGACAAAAAAGTAAGTTTGGTCAGATATAGGGACAGAGAGAGAGAGAGAGAGAGAGAGAGAGAGAGAGACAAAGATACTAAGAGTATCAGAGAAGGGGCACCTAGGTAAACATTATTTTGTGGGAGAGCTTCCCTTTTTGTTGGAGTTAGAACGTGCTGAAAACACATGCACAGAGAGACCTGAATTTGGTTTGTTGTTCTTGTAATTGGGAATGTGAACAGAGTGTGAGTGAGAGAGAGCATGGAAGAGAAAAGAGGCGGGGTGCATTGTACCTTGGCGTAGTGTGCTTATTACATGATGTATGGGTGGATGTCCTGAACGATGAGCAACTGAGTTGTTTGAACGTTAGTCTAAAGAGCTTGAACTCTATATTAATAGCTTCTTGCTGGTTGGAGATCAGTGATGGGGAGAGAGGAGGGTGACTGGGGACAGAAATTTAAATAGAGTAATGAAAGAGGGAGAGGGAGGAGAGAGTGTGGGAGTGGGGATGAAGAGACAGACAAGAGAGCAAGAGCAGGGGTACAGAGCAAGGAGGGAGACGGAAGTGAGGGAGAAAGAGGGCGAGAGAGACACAGATAGGAATGGAGATCAGAGAAGAGGAATTGCAAAAGACTGCTAAGCAGGAAAACAAAGAGAGATACAGAGAAGAGGCAAGGATGGGCTGGTAGTGCATTTTATTAATAATGAATACAACAGCTATGGGTGATTACTGTGCCCATAACAGTGATGTACTAGGGTAGTTGGGTACCTGTGATACCTGAAAAAAATTTGGGTAATAAAGGTTGTGTTTCGTGGGAAATTACCCAATAGAGTAGTGTGTCACCAGCCTGCACTGTGCAGGGTACATTTTACAACCACTTCAAAGTGCACAGATGCAGTCCACAAAGTGCATTCACTCTGATATGGTCCTTCAATATACAGCAGCCAGTACTGTGTCTGTGATTTTGATGAAGTAACTTCTCGTCAACAAATTATTCGATCCCTCGAGGAGCAATTGTCAAGGAGGAGGTTCATGTAAAACTGCCCCTCTGAAGCTATTACCTGATCAGGTACCTGTGCTACCCGAGAAAAGGTACCTGATACCCCAAAAAAAGGATACCAACTCATCACTAGCCCATAATACAAACACGGCGATCATCTACAGACACGACGATCATCTACAGGCACAACAATCATGTATAAAACCTGAAACAGCCTAATAGCTGAAAGGTTGACAATTTGAGTGAAGATTTTCAGACAACCAGTTTACGTCAACAAACCGCTTCATCGCTGTCCTCAACAACTCGCTCAGGATAGACTCCAACACGAACAAAAGCAGCCTTCCAACCTTCAATTGTCTCCAAGTCATCATCAGACAAATCCAGGTGTTTGTTTTCTTTGAACAGGTTTCTGTGGAGAGAAGAAAAATAACTTGTGTACAGTCACTACTATTTGATAAGAAAGGAAGAAGGCAAGGAAACATTCAATTATTACTTTGGATAGTTACTCAAAAACAAGTCTGGGCAAGATTGACACAGGTGTGAAAAAATGAGAATGCAATTATTGGACAAGGAACAGATCCTCAGTCCCCACCACGCTGCATGATGAGGGTAATAAAGAAATTTTCAGACACTGCACAGCAGTAGACATAACCTGCTGAAAAAGCGTGCTCACTTCGTGTCTGGATTGAAAAGAACAATGCCGTGCTTCTTGGAAAAGGACATGAATCCTGAATCCATTTCTCTCTGTTTCAGTCCATCAATGCGAAGAAGGTACTTCTGGTCTTCTTCCTAGCAAAGCAAGGATACCAACATTAAGACAACACTAAAGAATACAAAGCGAAACATAGCACATTTTGAGAGAAGATTTAAGCTCCCAGTTGTAATTTCACAAATATCTACATTAGCTGATTTTATGAAAAACTCATTTCCTTTTTTTTCTTGAATTTGGAAGTCAATCAATTTCCTTGTACTGGCTGAGTATTTGCTGCAGCAAACCTCGGGAAAATCAGCAATGTTACAATCATTACAAACATGAGAGAGAGAGTGGTGGAAGAGGACACAATGGTGAAGGAGAACATGTGAAGAGACAAGGGTGCAAAGGTTGTTACCGTTTCATCCTTGTACCATGCCAATGTTTGAGCTATGTCAGAACAAAAAAACAAAATGCTCCTGAAACATCAGGCCTAGGACTTTGGCTAAGCCCAAATTCAAACACAGACAGGGAGAAAGACAATGAGAGCAAGAAAGAATATACACAACCCATCAACGCAGCCAGGCTTTGATGGAGTGTGTTTGCTTGACTGCAATTGTGAGAGAAGTGGCAAACTGCTATGAGACAAATGAGCCTGTTGCAATCTTAATTTAAGAAGGTTCAACACAGTTTTTTCTAGATGTAACCTGCACTATTTCTTTGTGCAGACACCTTGAAAAGGCTTTAAAATGTAAATTTTAAAAGAAATAACAGGGGGCTTCAGACTTTGTTTTCAAGTTGTAGCTGTTCAAAGTTTGCTACTATTTTACAGAAAACGTTATAATTCTAGATCAACCCACCCACAAGCGAGAGAGCATGACATTTTGGATTTAAAGCTCGGGCAGCATCTGGATGCACAGTGAAGATGCGCAGTTGAAACTGTGCTGAGCCTTGTTAAGGTAGCTGGAAACCCTAGTGTGATCAGTATGACATTACAGATGCAATTATAGTGCGTAGATATTCACAGACAGCTCAGCCATGGCAAAGCAAAACTTGCCATTAATCATCCCAATTTAAGGACATGAACAAGCTCAAAAAATGGACACCTATAAGAAATTTCGGAAGCAGCATACAGACCCACTCACCAGTTAAGACAAACCAGTACTCTTTCCCTCCTCGTAACATGCCAACCGTGGTTGTGGTCAGCCAACCTTTACGAATCACCTGCAACATCAGGAAGAAAAGAACACAAAAAATTTCACTCCAGCAAAATCACAACAAAGTTTCAGAAGAAAAAAAAAGTTCAGCATACACCAGTTATGAGATGGCGAAGGAGGAGAGTTTGAAAAAGACATCACATTAAAACACCTCTCCATATCAGTCACCAATGGGTTAGATAAAACAGTATAGAAATGTTTCCTAGAGCCATCATTTACTCATTGGAAGTCCAGTCATGAAAATTCCTTTGCAACATTAGTAACCTGGGAAGTATCTGTTTCACAGGACCTGATCTGACTTGATTGCTTGAGCAACAGAGGGAGCCAATCCCATGCTCCTTCAATGAGACAAAAAAGTTAATCAGGGAAAAAGTGCATTTCAAACCTCACAGGTTACCTGAGTTAGCACAAAACTGGCCCACCTGATTCTCTGCTTTGTTCTTGTTCTGCGTTGAGGAACCTTTACCAGTTCTTGCACTGGCAACAAGAAAATGGTACAGACAAGAGTAAGGATCAGACACAAAAAGCTCTGGAAAGCTACAAAACCCAATAACAAATTGAAGCTTTTGCACTCAGTCCACTGCCTTCTTCATAAGATCAGAGCTTGGCAAGTCTGATCTAGCTTGAACCATTGGAAAGGAACCATTGCTTCCAAAACAAAACGTTCTTTATGTAGCATACAGACAAGGTTGCCATTATTTTCAAGAAATTCAAATGTGCTTCTAAAGAGCACCAAAATCTCACTTTGCAAATCCGATGAAATCAGGATGGTTGGTGTTCATGTATGAGAGCTCCATCTTGATCATCAAATTGATCTGATGAGCCAAAAAAAAGAAAGAAAGAAAGAAAAAGAAATAAGAAGCAAATGTAAACACATGTGGCAGCAAGAAAGGTCAAGAACAACACATCATGAAGCCACTTGCACGAGAGCACATGTTGCAAGGGTCAGGTTACTTGTACAGTTTGGAACACTCACATGGTCTTTTGTCCTCTGTTCATTCTCCCGAATGAACAAGCTGATCAAGCGCTCAACCTCATCACGAAGCGCTGGAAACCGACTCAGCTGTGGTCAGGAACAAAATTACACAAATCAACCGAGCAACTGTTGCTGCACTTCAATTAAAAAATTATTATATATTATATCTTGTTATGAAGAGAGAATACAGTCCCATAAAGCTATCAGTAAAAACGACTGCTCCAGCAAACACGCTCACTAGTTTCAGCAGGTGGGCCTCAGTTACTAACAACAACGAACTTCCTCTGCCGACATTTTTGACAACGCAAACGATGACTACAACTTTAACGGAAGTGCAACAACAGCAACAGAGAGCGTAACTAACCCACAGCATCATCACAAGCCCCTGCTGCATTCCAGATCATTTACATTAAGCACTGAATGGAACGTTAAACGGATTTCCACAGGAAGACCTGCACACATCAAGAGTGTACCTTCTCAGTGATCACCTTCACTACATTGAATAACTCTGTGACAGTCATGTCCACACACTTGAGGCACGGGCCAGTGAGATTTGAAATCTGCTTCTTGCAGATTACCTCAAATGCCATATCTGGCGTGAAGAGCCCAACTCTAGAAAACCACAAAGAAACAGTCAAAAGTCAGTATACTTGGAATACTGGGAAATAACCACAGATGTCCTAAATGAGGGGCAATGCAAATAATACCCTGTTGTTAATTCTTTTACTTGACAAAAATGAAGGGGAAAAGTCAGAGTGAATATTCTAATCCAGAGAACAGAACAATTTCTATTCGAACCACCACCTCAGTCTGCCTTGCTCTCTCTCTCTCATCTCCCTATCTCCTTCTCCAGTTTCTCTCACCGAATGCCATGTAAGTTTTGAATGGCGTAGCAGATTTCACGCCGGAGTTCCTTCTCATCAAACTCCACCTGTGGACAGGCAAAGACCTGAGCATGCAGTCATCTTCTACCAATAAAACACTCATGAACACAAAGCATCTTTTGAACCAAGAATACTGACATCAACTACTGTCTAGTAAAGTTGAAACAGGATCACTGTCAACCAAATTATGCCCGAACCAACCTTCAGCAGTTCATAGGGAAACCGCTCGTGAAAAATTTTGTTGATTTTTGCACCACCAGACAGTTCAAGAGTGTTGACAAGATCACCAGAGCCTTCGATAGCTTTGTCAAAATCAGACGCGAAGGACTGCAGCATCCTTCACAGGAAAAGCACAGGCAAAATAGTTTAGCAGGTAGGCAACATGCCAGCTGCTATAAACTGTTGTAAGAATATCATCTTTTTCTTTACATCTGACCACATCTCAAATGCATACTAGTCTCATCATCATTACAAGTGGGCTCTCTGACATGCGTATACTGATAAACTGAGAATCAACTAACTCACGTTGGCAACCATGCAGCCACAGCAGGACAAGCCATGTGTGTGTGCGTGTGTGTGTGCACACCTTTGTTACTGGTGATAAGACACATTTACAGGCAAGAGCCCTAAGCTACTGCTCCTCCATGGAAATGTGATTACAAACACCTCATGTTTGCCAACATTTTTACATAAGCATACAAATGCACTCAAATATGGTTGAATGACGCACCACATAGACACGAAATCCTCACACTCACATCATCAGTGCTTTCGTTTTCATGTTCGGATCATCAGCTGCAAACTGCCTGAACTCACTGACATCCTTCTCCAGATAGAGAAGCTGAGCTTGCAGTTTTGATTGTAGCTGAGGCAGCGTGTCACGAATGTGATTGGTCAGTTGCTGGACCAGACAAACAACAAGAAAGGTGAGCCTGAGGAGAAGACACCAAAATGAAATAACCCATAAACTAGACAAAAAATATCCTGTCTTCTGCTGACAAATGTAAGTATTGGTTCCAAAGCTTTAATTGTTGTTGATACAGACGACCATTATGTCTGGTTCTTACTGCGTTAAGTGTTTTCTGGAGAAAAGTTGTCCCACACTTGTCGGCCAAATGCCTGAACAGAAGTAAGAAAAGGCAAAGGAGATCGCTGACAAGAAGAGAATGAGGGAAGAAAACAAACGACCAAAAACACACTTCACCACAGACACTCACAGTATATGACCAAAGTATACACGAAATACGATAACCACACACACACACGATAGATGCACGTGTGATGCGGTGCGCAAGTGATGTGGTTTTCGCGCTGAGACAGCATATGAGCAGTTGCAGTTATAGTGTGGTGCAAGCCTGTCTTTCAAGTTAGCATTGAATCTTGCCGCTTTTTCCTTGTACGGCCTTGGGACCTGCCATGTCTTAGAGCCCCTCTGTCTTGATTAGGTCCTGAAACAGATTGGGCTTAGTCTTGTATTAGTGTTGTACGTTTTTAGCTCTATCTCTCTCCACTTCGGTCTCTGTACAGACTGGCAGTGATCGACTGATGAACGGGCCAATTGCTGCT
>JAOWAW010139064.1:0-10941 GCA_028565695.1 Nicola tetela
CTCTCTCTCTCCCTCTGTCTCCCTCCCTCTCTCTCTCTCTCTCTCCTGCTTGCCTAACCTCCTACTGTGGGGCACGGACTGCTCTAACTCAGCTGTGGGAGTGCATTCATCTTACACGCAGTACCTCTGAAACACCACGTACTTGTCTCGGCCTGTATGTGGTGGTGTTCAGCGTACCTTTATTAGGAACTGTTTGTGGCTAGTGTACTTGTCAGGTCCCCAAGAGGGAAAGTTGTCTACCAGTAATTGACCTGTGTTTGTCTGTTGTTGGTCAGGTTACTTGGTCGAGTTCAAACTCTTATCTGTTAGTGATGAACGAGACAACACTGGAAGTTGATGTACACAGGTAAACATTGCTTTCCAGTTTTTTTTTTGTGAAAAGCAGAATAACGTCAGTTGTTTCTATGTCAGGTGGACGTAGGTTAGAAAGAGAGAGTGAACCATGGATGTACCAATTGTCACAATTCAGTCACCAAGATTCACTGCTGAAATGCTTACAGAGTTCACAGTGTTCTAATACGTGAATAGATAACTGCTTTCTCACTATTGCAGCATGTGTCTATGTGGATGGGCTAGTCATTCAGTTCTATCTTATTTTCACGGATCATTCGTTTATACCTTAATTGTATCTTTGCACATGCCAAATACTTGAATTTGTTCAAGGTAGAGGCAGGCCTGGGGTGTTTTTACCAGTCTTTGGCCATCATCTTTCTGTTATCTGCTTGCATGAATCTTTTATCTGTTTTGCTTGCCTCCTCTTCCAGATTAACTGATGGTGGTCTACTTCTACTAGTTGGTGCTGACAGCTACACGACTTACGTCTACGATGAAGTTGATCGGTTGGTCAATTGGTTATTTGCTGTGAAAGCAGTGTGTTTATTTTGATCTTTTCTTGGATTACAAAGAGGTGATTAAAGTAGCAGCAAAAGACTTGACTTCACCAACACCAAGTTGTTGATGTTCGTCCTGTATGCATTCTGCGTGCTCTTTATCCTGTTGATATTTGTTTGTTAACCCTGGTTTGGCTTATTGTTCACATTCAATGACTAATTATGTACAGATCATTCACTTTCTTCTTGTGCTTGGCTTTTCTTCTTCATGTCCAGTTACCGTGTGGTTGTTGCTGGGAAGACTTGCATTTTTGAGAAGGAAACAGATCCTACAAAGTTACGGTATGAACTGCTGCTTGCTGTTCTTTACTTTTATTCTGTTTCTTTGGGACACTTACCAGCAAATAAGTATTTAATTAATGTCATGTTTCTGTTTGCCTCAGGTCTACGTCTACTGGCAAGCTTTTACAGTATGTTGTTGAAGACGGAGGCCATGTTGATGCAGGAGGTGCATATGCAGAGATTGAGGTGAGGACTGCATGGTGCTGTTGATGATTTGACTCTTCTCATTCTTTCCTTTCTCATTCTCTTGCTATGTCTCTTGCTCTCCCATTCTTGCTTTTTTTGTCTTTTGGTCTCTGTATTTGTGTCTGCCGTTGTATCTTTCTCTCCGTTCTCTGTCTCTCCCCCCTTTTCTCCAACTCTCTGCATGACTGATCATTCTAATTGCACCATGGAAATAAATATCCTTGTTTTCATGTAATAGCCATAAAAAAATCGGTCCAAGCTTGCAGTTCTTTCTTCTTTTGGATTGGTGCCTGCAGATATCTGACATCGAGAGTGTAAAATTCACTAGCATCTGATAAACAAAGAAAAACAAGGGTTAGGGAGCATATTCTAGTAATAAGCATGCCGACAGTGGGGACAGCTCAATGCTACCTAAGCTACCAGTATTTGTGTCTTCTGTGGGTTACCAGCTGCATTTAAAAAAAAAAAAATTGAGTGACAAAACAATTGTTTGCAGTGTTAGTTAACACTTGATATGATGTGGTCAGATCAACGCTTGATATGATGTGGTCAGATCAACGCTTGATATGATGTGGTCAGATCAACGCTTGATATGATGTGGTCAGATCAATGCTTGGTATGATGTGGTCAGATCAATGCTTGGTATGATGTGGTCAGATCAAGCTTCCAAAGCTGAATATGAAATCAAGATGGCAGACGAGTGCAAGAATGACCGGAATGATAATTTAGAACATGTAGGATGAAATCTAGATCTAGCCGTGCCTGTTAGACTCTTTGTGTGCATGCTCTAGCCCTGTGCTATATGCTAGATCCAGGTAATGTATATATGCCGTGATATGCACATTGCGGGTTTAAGACAGCACAGTATGATCTGGAGCATTAAGAACTTGGAATTATCGTATACACTGCATTTGAACAATTCACCACCAATGTGAATTTATCACCATAGCCTAAGTCTGTTGAAGTGTCTGTGTCTCACATGTCATCTATTAACTCTTTTCTTGCAAGTCCGGGTGGTTTGTAGGGATGGAGTTTTCGAATTGTCTCTTGTGAGGTAATTTTGTTTAGTTGTTTTGTTTGATTGTTTGTCCAGGTGATGAAGATGGTGATGACACTGCGAGCGCCAGAAAGTGGAAGGTACGTTTTTTGTCTTCTTAACCGTCAAAAGCAATCTTTTGTTTTCTTGGCAGAGTAATCACGAACTTTGCACAACAGATCTTTGTTAGTTTGGATGTTTGTGCTGTTTTTTCTTTTGTTGTTGTTGTTTCTTTGGGAAGGTTTAACCTAAATTTATTCACTTACTGCTTGCTTCTTGAGATTGTCTTTTGTGTTGGTGTTCTTGTGGTGTACATGTAGGATCTTTCATCTGAAGCGAGCTGGGGCTGTTTTGGATGCTGGCATGCAATTGGCACGGCTTGAGCTTGATGATCCTAGTCGAGTTCAGAAGGTATGGGTTGACACTGGTGCCTTGCTATTGGAATGGTTTGGGTGTTGTGTTATTCCTTTTTAATGTCACACTTAAGATGTGAGTTGTCTGAAAAGCTTATTTGTAACATTCTGCTTGGTCACTGTTGGTGTGACAGTGGAGGTTTGTAAACCCAACTTGATCTCTTGGTTGAGATCTCTGCTTTTTTTTATGAGGAAGAAAATGAATGGTGCAGAAACAGCTTAGTAGGGGTACATGAGCATTTTGGATAAATGACTAACCCAGAACTTTGTGTTCTTATATTTCCCACACAACTTTGCATGTCTTTCCTTGTCTGTGTTTATGATTAGCTCTTTTTGCCAAGATTGATTCCTGTGGAAAGTGTGATATTTAATATTCGTTTGCTTCTGGGCGTGCTGACTATGAAGATGATGCATGTTCTGTTTGCATTTGTAGGTTGTCAAGTACTCTGGTGAACTGCCGTCATCTGTAGGGATTGGTCCTGCAAGTCCAACACGACAATCTTTACAGGTGAACTTGTGTGTGTTTATCTGATTGAAATGTAGCACACACATTTTGTATATAAAAGGCAAAGAGAATTGGACAGCAAAACAAGAGAGCAGCAGCAGGTTGTCTCATTTCTTAGTTAATCAGTTGTTGCATAAGACCAGCTGAGTTCTGGTGAAGTGTTTCGGAAGATAATGGCTCTCTTGTGTTCTGTTTTTCGTTTGGACCAAAAGGTGTGCATGTGTATAACTCTTAATTCTTTTCCTTCCCTCTTTCTTCTGCTGTTACTATTGCTATGTCATGGTGTGCATGTGTTTTGTGTTGTATTTGTCTTGCCCTGGTTGCTATGTACTCTTTGAGCTCTTGACTTGTTTGTATCCTGTTTTGTGTACAGTGAGACCTGTTTTATGTGACCACTGTATTAAGTGACTACCCTGCGTTTTGGGACCATATTTGCTTGCATGGACAGGGACACTTACGAATTTCCTTGTATTACCTGACCACCCTGCCGTTACGTGACCAACAACTGCCTTTTTCAGTTCAACAACCACCATTTGTGTGTATTGTGACTGTTCTTAGTTGTATTTGGTGGAGAAATTTTGCTCTGGTACCAAATGTCTCTGAGGGCTTAAGGCCCAGGGACAATTGTTGTGTAAAGTACAGTGTGTCATGCATAGCTTGGTGGACACAACATTGGGCATGGCCTAGTTGTGACCTGAACCTTAGGTATAGCGCTAGGGATTGTTGCTATGCAACAGACATGCAGGTGCATGTGAGTGCACTGCTGATGGTGCAATTTCAATGTTGCATCCCAGCGCTAGGTTTGTATCTCCGTACCGTAAAGTGCAGAGATAGGAAGATTCAACAAAGGGCAAAATGGCATTTGTGTTGCTGAGAGACTCAAGAAATTTGTAGCGAGCAAAGGTCAATTTCTAAAACAATTCCCAAAGGAAAAGCTCTCCTACTTTACACAAGCATCACAGTAAAGCTGCACAAATTGCATCTACGTGTACTATACTATTTAATTTAGCAACTGGATGCATACAAGTATGGGCTCAATCATGGATCCACCCCACTTATGACCACCTGTAAGTGACCACGTTTATGTGCACTAAGGGGTGGTTGCTTAATGCAGTTTTTGCTGTATGTGATTGCCTGTCTCTATGCACGTATATGTGCAGACATGATTCAGTTGTTGTGCACAAGTAGACAAAGCTGAAAATAACACAAGTGATGACACGATAAGTGAAAGAAAAACGTGAGGAGTGTGAACCCATCTGTGGAAAACATGTATGCGAGTGCAAATGAAACATCGAAAAAATTTCCAGTACTGAAAGCCTAAAAAAACAAGGAGATGAAAGACATAGTATCCTCCTTAACAAGTAAAATAAAAAATAGAAAAAAAAAAACAAGAGGTTGAGGTAGATGGATGCCTACATTTATCCATGTGTGTGAGAGGCTGTAATGTTGGGCCTGAAACAGCTTTCCCTGACATGAGCTGTTGGATGTTCATTTCTGTGCAGCACTACCGTCAAGCTCTTGACTCTATCAACAACATGCTGAATGGATACGTGGTGCCTGAGCCTTATCTGTCATGGCAGGTGAGATGGCAACAGGAGTGAGATAAAGAGATTGAAAAAGGGAAATAGAGAGGGAGAAAGGTAGAACACTTACTGCTAGAAAGAAGGTAAGAAAAGGCAGGCAGACATAGTGGTGGCTGGACAAGCAGACAAGATAGATGCAATGTGCATAGTTGAAGGACAGGTAAGAAAGAGAAGAAATTGAAAATCAAAGATCAGATGAGATTGAGGAGAGATAGTTTGAGAGTTTTTTTTTTATCATATTTCTCATTTGTTACCAGGTTGGCAAGCAAGTGGGAATACTGATGGATTCCCTTCAGCAGCCTGAGCTCCCTCAGGTTGAATTGCAGGTATGTACAGTACATGCGCTTTTTTTGAAGGCATGGCCTGTACAGCTATGCTTTAGGTGTGAGAAATTCTTGCATCCCCTCGTATGTGGTTTTATGGAAGGGGGAGGGGGGTTTGTTGGTTGCAACGTTCATGGATGTGTTCTCCTTCTCTGACAAACTGTTGCATGTTGCAGGATGTCCTGTCATCACTCGAAGGTCGGGTGCCGTCTCGTTTGCTGGCAGATATTCGCCAATTGTTGTGTGATTATGCATTGAAGAGCATTGATCACTTTCCATGTGAAGAGGTGAGTGGCAGCGTCATGAACAGCCATTGGTGAGGTTGACATGAAGACAGAACCTCTCTGGGAAATGATGGGTGTATCTGCAATGCACACAAAACTTGTGATCTAATCTACATGCCTTGGTGGGTTACTGTTGCAATAGTATGTGATCATGACTTTGCTTTTCTACATCTTTGATTTGTGGTATGATTTCACTGCCACTTTCTTGGTCGTGTTGAATGATGGTTGCCATGAGAGTTGAAGGAGCAGTCTGGGGGAGGGAGAGAGAGAGAGAGAGAGAGAGAGAGAGAGAGAGAGAGAGAGAGAGAGAGAGAGAGATGTGAAGGGAGGGAATTAAGATTAAGGTTAAGGGGAAGAATTCGCTGTTGTATTTTTCTGTGCATAATTGTGCTGTTAATGGTTTTCTGAATCATTTTCATGTTCCATTTTGCAGATCACTGCTGTACTTGACAAGTATGGTGATGCTCTGACAAAATCCGCTGATCGTGAGAAATATGATCTTGACACTCAAGGAATTTTTCAAGTTGTTCAACGGTGAGCAGACTTGGGTTAGGGTGATGCTTGTTACAAAGGGAGCTTGGTGTCCTTGTTGAGCAGGCTTGGGTTAGGGTGATGCATGTTTATGAAGAGGGCTTAGTATCCTTGTTGAGCAGTTGTTACAAGATTTGGGCAAACCTAAGAGGTACACAGACCAGCTCAGGATCATATTTCTCGAAATTGGGATTTTTGATCAAGTGAGTAGTGAGGTTGTTCCTAATCAAACTAGCTGCCTTTGAAAGGATACAGTCATTTGGTGTCTCCTTATCGGAAAAACCTGCTCCAAAAGTTGGACACCAGAATAGCAGTTGTCCCCGCAGGCTATTCTTAGATCGGCATTTTCTCAGACTTCCTCATGACAGCAACTTGGAGAACGTGTTTAGCATGCTCTGGCTCATCTCCAATTCCTTCTCCGGTTTTTTCTATTCTTTTCGTCGTTTATGGTGGTCCTTGATGGTCTGTGAGTGTCTCAGATTTTCAAATTTCCTTTCCATGCTCAGGTAATATTCTCTCAAACATTCACTTGAAAATTTTAACTCTCAACCATTCTAAGTCTACATTGGGCTGTGATTTCAAAAATCTGAGACATGCTTTTTTGTCGCTTCATGCCAACAACATGCCCAGAAAATTTCAGGTGGATAGTTTGACAGATGCCACAGATACAGCACTCACTTTGAAAAAGTTGTAGACTCCCGCTATTTTGTGTTGATGGTGTCGTAACATTGATCACGTGACTCAATTTCCTACCAAACAGTGTTTGATGGATTCCTTTTTTAATTGAGCCTTTGGGAAATAAATACATTGTAGGGGTTAATTTGCCATCTTCAATGTGAAATTCATTAGAGAAGACCAAAATACGTTTTTCACTGACAGACCATCCATGACCACCTTAATGAACTACAGAACGTTACTACAGAATTTTGAAATTCTGTCTGCAAAGTTAGTGGCAGTCGTTGGAAGTTAGCAAGTTAATATTAAAATGAGCGAATACTGAAAGTTGAAAATCATTGAGTTCCAGGTGGAAATCAAACAATCTGCAAGTAGAGTTTTTTTTTTTTTCAGCACAATGTGGGAATTTATCCAAAGTGAATTGAAGTTCATTTGGATTACTTAACTGGCTAAGCACTAGACCTTAAGGAAAATAATGTTAAAAATCCCAATCATCATGTCCTGGATGGCCATTGTGCAGTAGATAAAAACCATCTGTGTCTCTCATGTCCATTTGGAATGAATTGGCTTTCCAAAAAAACAGTTCCTGGGAGTCTCTTTTGGTGAAGAATTCCAAACTGGTACATGCCCCTCTCCCCCCTTAAGCATGTCCAGTGTCTATTGCAGTTTAGGCTACGTGTCTCTCTACTACTGTTAGTTGCCCAAAGTTTTGAATATTGGCAAAAAAACTGTTTGTTCTCCTTAGCTTCATCTAGGCTTCGTTGAAGGATATGCTGTTCAGTAAGGCTGAGGATGAGGAAATTAATGTACTTCGTAGACATTATGATGATCCGGTGATTATTCAGTCTTAACTACCATTACACATGACTCACAGGTGCTGGGCAAGTGGGGGTGCAGTGAAAGCATGAGCAGCTGTTGTGCTGGTGTGAGGGCACCGATAACATGTATAGGGCACACTGGTGCGAAGGCACCAATGGCTTGTGGGCAAGGCACACTGGTGTGAGGGCACTGATGGGAAGTGTGTAAGGCACGTTAGTGCAAAGGCACCGATGACATGTGTCAGGCACGCTGGCCCGTTGGGACCAATGGTAGTGGCCATGAATGATTGAGAGCCCCCTGTTTTATTGAGCTTGAATCCATAGAAACTGAAGAGAGAAATGTAAAGCAGGGGTAGAGGGTGGGTGGGTAAAGAAAAACCTAGACAAGAAAGTGCTACCAAGAGCCAAAACAAAAGATGTGTAGCGCATACATGGTGTTACGAATAATGGCGCCTTCAGTGTGAGTGTGTAGTTGTATGCACCTAGCGTGATGCAATCGGTACAGTATGGTAGTGTACTGTCCGTCAACCTTAGTTTGCTACGCAAACTTCATCTAATAGACACTTTCAGCAGCAAGTTCGACAGTGCTCCATCAATGCTATCTTCTCATTTAGTTGGTGTTTTTCTTTCCATATCAAGGTATCAGGGTGGCATTCGAGGTCACCAGCGTGCTGTTCTGGTTGATCTGCTTCAGCACTACGTTGATGTGGAGTGCGAGTTTAAGCAAGGTATACTGAGCAGGTGGCTTTTGGGGTAGCATGCAATTCCAGCAAAGCAGCTGTGATGTTTGTCTGGAAAGACAATTCAGAAAGAAAGGAGGCCATGACCAAGGAGGGTATAATTGTCATGTCAGTAAAAATCATTCTAATTACTCTGTTCAGGGCTAGATGAAATTGCAGTGAATGTTCTGTCAGATGCACAGAGGCTGATCATATTTGCAAGAGTGGATGCTTGAATTCAATGTTAGGTTTTGCATGATAACTGCAATGTGCAGGCTTACGCTCACTGTGGCTTACCGCTGTGTAATCTGGAATTGTGCTCTTAGTTTCTGTGGCTCTTTTGGGTTTTACAGGCTCATTTGACAAGTGTCTGGATGCGTTGCGCGAAAAACATCGTGATGATATCGCTTGTATTGTTGAAATCGTCCGATCTCATCACCAGGTCCAGGCAAAGAACCATGTTATTGCAAAGCTCATGGTATGGTCTGGTTGGTTACCATGGTTACTCTGTTATGTGTTAGGAGCAAACTCAGAGTTTTACTCCTTGCGAGGAATATGGAGTGCTGTGCTTAGCTTAGAACCTAAACAATTGTTGCCATGCCTACAAATGCATCATCGCTCATTCATGGCATCTTTGCCTATGTGGATGCTCTACAGTTTGCAGTTGTGCTCAAACACTTCTTGTAGTAACTGCTGTGTCTATTTGCTTCCCACTCTGCTGCCTTAGTGCTTCTTTTCTGATTATCAGCAATCATCTTCCTCCTTTTGCCTGGATGTTTGCTTGTGCCTCAACATGAATACATTCCAAAGGGTTTGCACGTGTTCACGTACAGTACTTGCACGAAACTGGCCTCAGCAAACACTCGTTTGTGTCATGGTTAAGCCTATCCCACTTTGCTGGGTTACAGGTCCGCACTGAAATGACCCTGTCCTCACCTAGTACCCCATTTGTGGTAATGGGTATCCTTCCTGCTGGTGACTGACCTTGCCCTATTCACAGAGCCACTGATGTTCTGATGTTGCTCACAGCCTTATCCTTTACCAATCACAAATGCAACCTTTTGCACATACACATCACATCTTTCTGCTCAACAGGAATTTCTTTGTGTTATGTCAGATGTTCATGAGTCTTGCCTTCAAGATTTCTTTGTGTTTTTGCAGGAGGCAATGTCAGGCTACAAAGTGTCAGTGGACGATGACTTGCATGCTGTTTTGCAAGCCCTTGCCGAGCTCACACACACTGAGTGTGCCCGTGTGGCCCTGGCTGCTCGCACGCTTCTCATCACATCCCTTCAGACGCCATATGATGAACTCTACGCCCAGGTTGAAGGGGCCCTTCTTCAGATTGACACACCCAGTGGTAGTGAACAACTTCAGGTTAGAGATGACGAGCAGAAACATAGCTTCTTGGTTTCTGTTATGGAGATCTTATTATGGACAAATTAGAGATGTTGTGATTCTCGCTATTTTGGGATGGGACCAACTGTAGTCCTTTTTGGCTTTTTGTCAAGATGAACTAAAAATGAACCATTGATGCTGTGGTTACTTTGACTTATCTTGAACTTCCTTGCCACTTTGGTGAAGTGTTTGCTTAGGTTATTGACAGTTTGAAGGAATTCTTTTGGCTTGTTGGTGTGCAGATGCTCATTGACTTCCCAACATCAATCTTTGATGTGCTTGTCAGCTGCATGTACCACAAGAGTCGTGCTGTGAGAAGACATGCACTGGAAGTAAGAGGATTTTGTTTTGTATTGTTTTATTAGTGTTTTGGGCTCTCTCTCTCCCTTCATCTCCACCCCTCTCTTTCTTTCTCTTTCTCTCTCTGTGTTATTGTGAACTTAATGGTCGATCTATTTTGCCTGTAGGTCTACATTCGCCGTTCGTACATGGCGTATAAGCTTGCAGATGTCAAACATGCAGTGGTAAGGTGACAATTCTTTTCTTCTTTTCTGTGGCACATTTTGTAGTACCCACCCTTGTTACAAGTTTGTATAATATTTCATGCTGAATGCCACTTCTTGCATGACTTTGCATTATACCTGTTCTTGGTCTGTTTGACTTTTGTTTTCATCATGACAGATTGGACAAGACATAGATGCCGTGGAGTTTCAGTTTTCTCTGCCGTTCTCCCATCCAAACAGGCAAGGCTCTATTTCAAGCAAGCATCTCTTTCTCTGTCCTCCTTCCATACCCCTGGCTTTATGTTCTAGGTGACCCTTGAAATTGGGCTACGCCATCTTATGCACTTGGTAGCCGGATCTTATACACTTAATAGCCAGATGATGCATCACGTAGAATTTGTTTGTAAACAGAGTTGTGATGCTCAGGGATATGAGGCTTTTAGAAGCAGTGCTAGGAGTGGAACATTTTCCACCTTGGGTAACTAGATTCTTATATAGTGGGGTTTTTCTGTTCTCTGGCTCTCCAATAGTTGCTGAAGGATGCACAATTGACTGATGGTTGTCAAGTAGTTAGAGCTTAAGAGTTTTGACTAGTTGTGATAAGCTCTACCCTCGTTCTTTTCAACATACTTCATCACTCATCGCCCTGCAATTAAACATTGTCATGTTTCACAACATCAGGCGAAGGGTGAACTCTTCGTCTCGTGCAGATCGGTGAGTGTATTGCTTTAGCAGGAGCACTGCCCCCTTTCCTTGTTTTTGGGGGGGGGGGGCGGGGGGCAGAGCAGGGGTTAT
>JAOWAW010139075.1:5027-21795 GCA_028565695.1 Nicola tetela
GAGGAAAGACAAATTTAGCATAAATCAAGTAAAATATTCTAACTCTCTTGATATGCAAATCGTGTGATGCTGGAGGAAGCTCACTGCATTAGCTATCACTTCTCTTGATAAGCAGCAGGAAGGTCTGTCTATGATTATTCTCTTCTAAGCATTCTCAGGCTGAGAAATGTTACAATGATAAAGATTGTGGAAACAGAAGCTTCATTTGAAAATGTGTGCCAGTTTGGAACACTTCAATATAAAGGGTTAGAACAACAAGAACCGGCATTGTATTGTGGGAGCTACCTGCAGAAAAGGCATTTTGCCCTGAGTGTTGAGATCATGATTCAAAGTCCATCTTCAAGTATGAGTTGTATTGCTTATCTGGGTTAAGGATGCGTGATATCCTTGATTGCATGAAAAATTTCACAATTAATTGGTTGCTCAGGGAAGATTAGTTGTAAGTCAGATTGCACATGGAATATCATTGTGCTAAGTCAAAAAGGTATCAATGAAAATCTCTTCCAATGAGGAGATTTTCACAGATTGATGCCCATGCAGTTTGAAATCTTCCACTGCAGTCTCAAGTATGCAAGAATGATGAGATACTGTCTCATAGAATGGAGGTCAACCAGACAGGAATTTTTTGTAGCAAGACACTGCCACTGTTAATAGGTTTAGACCATGCCAAACTTCAATGTTCACAGCAACTAGCTGTGAATGAGCTGTTTTTTTGCTGTTGTAGGTTTGGCCGTTTTTCGCATAATACATTTGCTTTAGATCTGAAACTGAGAGTTTCAGCGCAAGAGGGCTGTAGGAAACAGCTCTGAGCTATTTGAAAATACTTCTATGCATTGTGATGCATGTACTCTTGAAATATTGATTGGCAATATTTTAATCAATAATCATGCCAATGTTTGTGTGTCACTGCTAGCGATGACATGTAATGTCATAAATGTGTTTCAGTCAAGGGGTTCCAGATATTGTATAAGCAAAGTGGATGCAAGTAAGTACTAAATGACCTTCATGACAATAACCCTAACAGGCCTTTTCAAGCCAAGCACACTTAAACATAAGGAGAAGTTGAGAGGCCACGAAGAAAAATCTGGTGGGCTTTTGTACTTTGCATAGTTTTCTTGCCTCCTAGTTCCTGTATTACACTAACCCTGCAAGTTGCTCTCCTGAGACACTTCCCCTATATCTGTGACTGAGCAAGACATTAAAGTTGACGTGTGGCTCCGAGCAGAGTGAATCTGCTTTTTGTGAGATTTGCTACCAAGCCTTTTATGGAAAGTAAGCATATCCTGTTGAACTATATACCTTTCCAGCGGACCATCAAGATCCGTATAGGGGTACTCTGGTAGGAAGAGTGCACAAGCAGCTCTTCCCATAACAGAATTTAAATGGCAGGTGCCCATCTTTACTACCTAGAAGTGAGCAGCTATCATACTGGGTAATTTTAGACCCACGGACCAACACTGACAGCTACGAAGATTGACTGATAGGCATGGATACAGGCAGACAGGCAGACAGAGAGACAGGTACACACACATAGTAGCCCTCAATACTTATGGTCAGAGACCCTTCGAGCTTGACAAGGACGAAAACATTGTATTCTTATTGTGAACTTACCTGTATCACAATTTACCCCTTTGTAACCAGTTGCACATGAACAGTTGTAGCCACCCAAATAGTCATAGCATGTTGCACCATTCTGGCAAATCTTGTCTCTGGAGTTACATTCATTTTCTGTGCCACGAATATAAACACACCATTTTACATAGAAAAATTTTATGTAGAAGTGGGAATATCAAAAAATGTAATTTTGCCTTCATTTTGGGACCAGTTGCTTCTGTCAGTAAATTCCTATCATTTGAAAAATGTAGTACCACTAGGCTTTGGTTGTGAGCAGCCTTAACTGCCATCCACACAAAATGATTGAAGTTGTCAACTGAAACAGCTTTTGGTATGTCAACCTACGTGGCTGCATGCCCCTGCTTGAAGGGGACAGACATGACAAGAGCTAAAATGGCGTGGGCAGCAAGGTTCAAGAAATCTTACATTGCCACCTCTGGCATGTACTATACCCAAGAAATAGAGGATAAGGAGATGCTCTGGTGGAGTGATACTATTCAGTTGAACATCTAAATTTTGCAACAGTGAATGGAAAGACTTCTTTTCACATGCAGTATTAGTTTGTTGCCAAACTGCTCTATAGGCTAGCAACTTGTTCTGGTAAGAACCACAATGGATATGCGCACTAGATATGTAAGCTGGCAGTTGTAAATTCAGTAAACCTTTTCTAACAATGATAGCAGCACCTATTTATTCAGCAGTGACCTCTGCTAAAGCTAGAATATGATAAATAGCTCGCCTTGCAGACATGAAAAGAACTTCATGAATGCATGCAAGGTGAGGTTCTGCTTGAAGATTGAACATCCATTTCGTTCTGCTCTGCATCATTAGGTGTAGCTCCTACGCTTAGTGTAGCTCTTTTAATTTACCTTATGATCTTCAGCAGAGATTCAAGCTCATTCACAGCCCTGGCAGAGCTTATTCCATTGTCAGAGACAGCTTCCAAATTGATACCACAGCGATCATTTAACTCATGATGCTTAGCGTTCACAAATGTATTGGTCATCAAACTGTACACGGTCTCCAAAATCACTGTTATGGTGAGCAGACCTGTTACTAAACATAACTACTGCAGCATAATTGTGCAACCATTTTGCTACTTTGTGATCATGAAAAGTGGACCTGCAAAGTCTATGGAAACTTGAGCACATTAAATGCTGTAAGTGGTAAACTGCTATGAATCTTCACTTTGGTGCTATGATCTGTTCACATGGCCTAGCTTTATTATTCCCACATCTTCTGCGGGATTCTTTGAAATCTCTCACTTTTCATGTCCTGTGATAATTCAGAAATTGTGCAAAAGCAGGGCTAGAGTGTGATTCAGCAACATTCTTAACGTAGCCTTTTGAGATGTAATCCTCAATGCCTGCGCTGTCGCTTTCAGCTATAGTGCCATCTCATTTCAGTCACTTCTTGATGTAGTGGAGGCATTTATAGCAATCTCATATCTACATTGAAGTGCTACACACCCATCCTTCCATGGCAGGTGGACTTGCTGGTGGTCAATTTCACAGTGGCTTTGCGGTCATTGGGTGTGAGGAGGTGACTTGCAGGGATGTTGAACTCCTCTACCTTCAAAATTGCGGACAAATCTTTCTGTACACCTGTTGGCATGGAAACTGTGAATAATATTCTTACTTTTTTTCTCACTTTTCTCCAGCCCAAGAGTGTCAGCTGTGGAGCTCAAACTTACGACGACAGTGCCTAGCCAGACAGAAGTCGCATGATCTTAACGGCTCGACCACCGCTCCCTATTGCTATTGATATAAGAGAAAAACAATTTCAAAAGTTCAGAGCTTGTGGCAACAGCTGCAATCGAATCAGCGGTGGGTCTGGGACTCCCTGGCATCTAGAATTTGTTTCTCTTCCCTTTTCTTCATATGGCTTTGGAAAGGTTTTCCTCTGGTGATGTATTTAGAAAGGTAGACCTTGGTTCATGGCATACATTACAAACAGCTGCAGCTGTGCTGCATGGCTCAATTGAAGTATGTACGCCTTCCTGCCATACACTTTGATTGGAAAAAATCCCACGGTTTAGCATGTGCTGGTTAGTAACGGTTGCAGCGTGACAGACAGACACACACGCATGCGAATCAATTGTCTGTGGAGCCTTCCTCAGCCCCTACTGGCCTAACGGTGGCAATAATTCAAGTTTACCAATGACTCTGTCAGTAATGTAGGTGTACAGCTCAGCTCTCATCTTCCTTTCCATGCTTGTCAGACTGCACTCAATTTCCATTAGGTCAATGGTTTTATTGGCTCCATTTTGCACGGTCACTTTTACCTGATGTATGATACATTACCCACATGTCCAACAAAGCCTTAATGGTAACACTACTGTTGCCATTGCTTAATACGATGTCCCCATTGAGATCCGGTGACCAGCCTTTAACTTCTGGTTATAACAGTCAACCGGCTTTTTGTGACAGTTGAAATTGAGATGAAATCTAAGGTAGTGGCTGACTGAGTTGACCAAGGTGTGTTGGCCATTGATGGAAGCATGGCTGTGTGTCATTGTTTCCCCTGTGGAGTAGCTGTTCATAAGTTTACCAGCTCCATCATAGTCGGATCCCTTTCCATTACATTAACATTACCACTGATTTTACAATATGTGCAACTATGACCAGGGTTTCCTTTTCAGGCACAAGGTGATAACACTCCTCCATGATACCACCGCCCAGTTTTATAGGAGCATAAATCTGCATACTTCTTGCTAAATGCAAGTGTGAATTTGAAACATACACTACCATACCAGTACTAGCTCCTCAAGCCACAAAAACAAAACTGCAACAGCTAAACCAGAAATAGATAACAACTACAAACGTAGATTTCTTTCTTTAGACCTTTCTGTGCTTTGCATGTGGCAGCACAGACACTTCTATGGTCTAGCAATGCTAGCGCTTGATCATAACTCTCTATGATCAGGAGATGCTGCTTGGATAGATTTTGACAGTATGTTGTGAGACATCTAAGCAGAGTTTGTGCTCCTATTCCCTGTGGGAATATGTGCAATGATTATTGAGTAAAGCTGAGAACATTGATTAGCAGTCATCAATATCTAGCTGTTGTTTGCCCTGCAGACAACTAATACAATGGAACTAAATGTTCTTTTGGAGAGGGTAAAATCTCTATAAAAAGACCTGCATGGCCTGTGGCGATCCAGGCTGTTCCACGAACGTCATGGAAGACAATGCAATGTCAAATGGGGCGTTATTCTTCCCAGAACGACCATATAACCCAACAATTAACGTCGGCTGCTAGATGCACTGGACAGGTGTGAATCCAAAAGATCCTCTCCTGATTTTATGTACTGAGCTAGACACCTCGCTTAAATGGGTTTATTCAGAACACTGGGATGCATGAGACTTGGCTACCAAATTTTGAACTCTTCTGTAAGCTTTTATTTCTCCCAAAAATCTGTAAAGTCAGCATTTGAGGGGGTTTTCCTGCCTCCTGCTTCTACTGAAGGAAATATCTGAAGCTGTTGCACAGTTCGTAGCCAACATAATAATGAATGGTTTAACATCTGAAAGGAAATATATGTTGCACCAAATCAAGGATGCCACATGTTTAGGGAATAGCGGAATTTGAGCTGTCTAGGGTGATTCCAAAATGCTGGATCGACAGGTCAACTTGAATGGGCGAGCAGGTCGCAGCTGCATGGCCAAATGTGTCCCCAATAGATTCGTTTTTGATGAATGGTTGCGCCGGTGCCGGAAGATCTTATGCTTTGCACCATGTTTAACCATGTATTTTAGCTTGAAAACGTGGGATATTGTTGGAGTTTCAAGTTTCTGGACATGAAGAGACACTTGTAAACTCTCTCTTTCTTCTTTGTGCAAAAATGTGAAGAATTTGGAAGTTTAATTGGCATAGATCACCCAACGTGGTTCTTACTGGCATGGGATAGTTTCAAGTTTATGCTGTGAAATTGTTGTAAATTTGCTTGACCAAGTGATTGTTTCCTTCAAGCATGAATAACGGGAGTCTGATTGGACAATCATTGTAGATCAGGATTACAAAAGGAAAGTTCAATGTATTGTCCATCTCAGAGCTATGGGTTTGAGTTGTTTTTGATTCGCGACTCATCTGCCAACTTTTATTATGTTGTGTTCTCTCTACAGTCAGAGAATCTATCTTCACACAAACTTAGAGTCACATCCCAAGCCTTCTTTTCGGGCTCTGATAATGAGAAAGTAATGTGAGCAAAGTCTTTGTGGTCATTGATGGCCCTCAGCTCTAGATACTATAGACTGAAAAAATGCTAAGCAATGTATTTTTTGGAGTACCCTCACTCATGTATGTGCAGCCTTATCCAAGAAAATATCAAGTATGAGCACCTCAAGAATGGTTGATTGAACTCCAAAACACAATAATATTGGCACCTAATGTCTGCTTTAAATGTGTTGCACATGTCCACATACATACAGCTGTACGCATACAGTCCTAGCTATGCACCCAATAGCGACTCGGCTTAGATGGTTATGAGATAGCATTTTGGATGGTTATGAGATAGCATTTCTGTGTCCTCACCCGTGAATGCAAAAAAATGTGCAGCTACGTGGAGTGGGACAGACACCTTTCCGTATATTAGAAAACACATAATAACAATATGTGCGATATCGTTAATCATGGCTGCCTTTGTGACACAAATCAACCTTGGATAAAGAAACACTTCTGTAGAGAAATGAACACATCCTAACAGACAGAACGATGTACAGGCATCTACAGGCTTAGGATGCTCTCTGGCAGTGTTAATGCAGCCTTGAAGGTCTGAAAATAACCAAGGAACTTGGAAGTCCTTAGAAGCGTAATAAAACAGCCACCAATGAGAATACCTTGAAAACTTACTGCAAAATTCCTCCAGCTCCGGTTTGGGTAATAATAAGTTTTCACCCCACGAACCACTTCTGAAGGTCCACTTCTGTGGACTGGAACACCGAAATTCCATCTTCCATTTTTCCGGAATGGAACATAAAGATGCATTACAGTGCCAGTGATTACTTGCATTCCTGAAATCAACAGAGTCCAACAGAGAGTTATCTAGATGTTTTACACATTATTTCTGTAAATGATCAATGTTATGGCATGGGAGAACCGAGAGGGCCAAGGGAATGCTGGTGAAGTTCAGTCTGTCGGAGTGAGCATGTCCCCATTTATTGCTATTCTTTCCAAGCGGTGATTGGTCTGTAGATTTAAGAACTGTTTTGCTGAGCAGAGCTCCAAATTAAGAGCATTTAAACCGCATCAGGCTTTGTAAGAATTGGGGACAGTTTCTACAGACATTATTGGGTGTCCATTGCCATTAAAATTGATGGGGAAGTGTCACACTAATTCTGGCCATTTTTGGGAAGAAAATGCTATGGCAACCGGGTGGTATGTGACAGTCCAGCAGAGCCTGCTGTGCCACTGAGTAAGTTTGTGCAAGGCACTGTGCAGTACATATACATGCAAGAACAGCGTGAAAATGCCCATTTTAGTTTTGCAGTGAAGGGTATAGTTGAAATAGATCATACTCTCTACATCTTGGAAAATGCACCATGTTAAGCTCGCTTGTTATTTGTTACCCGAAGATTAATCTAACATATGACAGAAATGAGTGGTCCTGAGTACTTTCTAACCTAGGCCATTTTATTAGCAAAGACCATAGTTGAATATGAATTGGCTAAGTAGACTTACAGAAATTTCAACGTTTGCAACCCTTCAAACATTCTTCCGTCTAAAGTTGTGAGCTTATTGTCAGCAAAAGAACTACAGAAGAAAGACAAGGATTATTTGCACAATATCTTTAAGGGAAGACATTTTGCTTCTTGAGATACATACTTGTATGTCATTACTGAAGCAGCAGGCAGCATGTGGAAAGAAATGGCTTTGTAAAAAGCTTTGGGAATTTTGGATATTTGCCTTTTTGCTCTTTTTCTACTTCTCTCTCTTCTCCTACCTAAGTCCTCCAGTGGCTTGACTGTATCTGTCAAAATTGCCAAAGCTCACCACGAAGTTACTCTTTCTTTGAACTGGCGCAGTGGTTGAGCAATTCCAATTTGGGAGGTTTTGCTAAGCCAGGTGGTGACCATTTCTTTGAACCATGACTGGCTGTCATGGTTCAAAGAAATGAAGTGTGCTACTACTTAGTGGCGCATCTACAAGGAATGTTAGGTAACAACTGAAACTTCTGTTTAACACTAGCAAATGTTCTGAGCTTGTGGCCTAGTTGGAAGCATGCTTCAAGTATCTCTGGACCCTGCAAAATTTTGTATGCTTTGAATGACACTTGCAAGAACAGCATGTTTAAGGTGTGAAGGTCTCAGCTGATGGAAGCTGCTTTGAGTCAATCTGTTTGCATTCATTCTTGGAGGACATAATGCAGAGGATAAACACACAAAGACAAGCCCTGCTCCTGCCTGAGTTGCCTGGTGGACGCACTGAGGAAGAGCTCTTTTATGGTGGTTAACACATGTAACACCTGCTCTCTTTTTTTCTTTCTTCTTTATTTCTTCTTCTTCTTCTTCTTCTTCTTCTTCTTCTTCTTCTTCTTCTCATTTTGCTTTTCTCTTAGTCTCTTGAATCTCTTACCTTTGATACAAGTCTACATAGAGGAGCACAGAGACGTAACAGCAGTAGCCATTCTAATGTTGCATACAGATTCAAAAACATCTGCAAATATAGTTCCTGTCACAGAGTTCTGGCTTGGTGGATGTGTGCTTTCACGGTGGTCACCATTGCCTGCACATGCAGAGGAACCAGTGGAGATAAACAGAGTGTGGTGGCCTGTGAGGGCTCCATGTGGCTGCCTCTGTCATTTGTCAAGTGATTCGGTGCCGTGGATCCAATGAAGAGCTAGTATTTTCTCATCTTGATAATTGTAAATCATATTATCATCTGGGTTTCTCGAGAGGGAGATGTTTCGTGCTGAAAGGGTTTTCTATTGAACGATTAACATTGAAATCAGAAAGAAAGATGCCAAGTGAAAAAAGATTAACGTCAAGCCAAAACAAACACAGCAGCACTCTAAAAATAGCAGTATCTATATGTGAATTTCCAGATACTCACTAGGTGGTGAGATGCACATTTGGGTTACACTTAAAGCACCCAAAGTATGTCATTACAGCTCGCTAAACGTAATGTTTTCTCGGCTCAGGTGTAGAACAGCACCTACCCTTTCAGAGCTTCGTATCGGTATATAACTCTACCTACATTTCAGAGATTTATCTGAGATGAATGCTGCCTACACTTGCAATTTTTCATACTTATCATTCACTGTACACAATCTCCTGGCCGGACCATTGATCTAACGCATCACAAATACATGATGTAGGCAATTTGGTAATGTGATTGATGGTGGACCGAACACATCAAATGTAGGCAACTTGGTAATCTGATTGAAGGATATAGTGCACACAGTCTACCAGTACTGTAAGTAAATGAATTTTTGATTGAATATCTAACGTGTCCAAGTGCCGGGCTTGATATACTGGCAACTTTTGAGTTTCTCATGTGAAACGTTCTGGCGTAGTAGTCACATGCTCCAACGGCCGGTTGGCTCCTAAATGCTTCATTACTCTGAAGACTTGTGAAGGAGAAGGAAGGCAAGAAGCCCAAAGATGATAAGCATCGTCAGTGTCCAAGCCAGAAAAAAACAGTCATACTCACAACAGATTCGTATGTTTAATTCACGACAAAGATATATGTAAACAATGATGTATAGATTCATACCTGAGACGGAGGTCATGACAAATCACAACCTGAGCTGCGCAGCAGCAAGGGCTGTGATGCAGCTTGACGTGTGTGGGTAAGGGGGTGTGATTAGCAGATGGTGTGAGGGTAAGGGGTTGTGATTGGAAATTCACAACCTCTTAGGAGATAGGCAGTTTGCATGGGTGACATCACGTAGGGTGTGAGAAGATTATATCTTGGCATCTGATGTGTTCATTTGATGCGTTCGTCTCATCATCAATTGGATTACCAAATTGCCTACATCATGTATTTGTGATGCGTTCAATCAGCGGTCCAGTAGACTGACAACGGTAAATGACAAGTATGAAAAATTTGCAAGAGTAGGCAGCATTCTTCCCAGATAAATCTCTGAAATGTAGGTAGAGTTCTATACCAATATGTAGCTCCGAAAGGGTAGACACTGTTCTACACCTGAACCGTTTTCTACAGTTGTTTGAATGTTATGTGGAAAAGCATTTCAGAAGATTGATGTTCCAGTGAAACATGAAAAGTGATGTGTACGTGAGAGAGAGAGAGAGAGAGAGAGAGAGAGAGAGAGAGAGAGAGAGATTAAATGGGACATTAATGTAAAAGCAAGTCTTTCATGCAATGTAGTTTATTCATTCATGGCTGAGTGGAAGCGTGATTTTCTTTTGGAAGGAGCTCACTTTATGTGCTTCTGAATGAGACAATTACGTATAATAGACCATGTATGGCAAGAAGGTGGGTGTTGTTCATTAGTAGTCATTAGCAGCAGGAAAACATGTTTAATAATTTTTGTATCAATGCTTTGAAATTGCATTGTTCAATATCGAACAATCAAGCTTAAGAGTTCACGCACTCTTTTTGCTGTCAGCTGCCTTTATATCTGTTACATAGTATCAATTAATGGCTTCCTGCATGGCCAAGGAGTCGAACAAGACAAGGGACAACTTGGAAGCAGGTTATAAGAGCGAGAAAAGCTGAATTCTTGTCTTCCCTACCGCTCATTTGCTGCATCCTCGCATATGTCCTAGCGGGCCATGGAAGCAAATTGCATATATCAACAAACTTGACACTGCTGGTGTGCCTTTCGATGAAAATTTGGAGAATGCCGATGATTCTTCGGACATTGACTTTCTGTGCTTGTCAGAGGAAGAACCGCTGGGTGCTGTCATGTATGGAGGAGGGAGCTCGAGCGACTCATGTGGCACTGAAATTGATGCTGCGGTTCGAGGAGCTCATATTGTACGAAGATCATGGGATACAGGGCCTGTGGTGGAGCAGTCTGTTCCTGTGGAGGTCAGGAAAGAAATGGTAGAGAAGCACTGAGTGGTGTTGGGAATGTAGGAGTTTGTTGGTGAGCATGTGGTGTTGGGCGTGGATGTGGTGTCGTTCGCTGACGTGGTGGGCAGGGTGGTGGGCTGATGTACTACCCTGTGTTTAAGGCCGCTGATCCACCTGATGTTCACAGACCAGAAGGGTTTGCTCCCACTTCTCAACGAGACTGTTGGGAGATACTCTTTTCTCACAAAGTTGTTGAGTTGATTGTTGAGTACACCAATGTGTGCACCACTGAGCACATATTGTGGAAAAGGTCAGCTATGCAGAAATGGTGGGTGGAATTCAACTATCAGAAGGGAGATGTATCAGCTTATTGCCCTCCTAAGATTATAAGGCTTTTGCAAGGTGACAGCCATGAATGCAGGATAACTGAAGACTGATTACTCGTAGAAAATGATACCAAGCTTGGTGTGGTACAAAGGTCTTGTATCCTTCCTGAAAGTGGGAGACCACACTACTGAAGACCAGAGTGACTAATTATGGAAGGTCAGGGCATTTCATGACCATTTGCATCAAGGGTTTCTTACCATGTGCAAACCTGGACAACGTTTCTTTTCTGTTGAGGAATGCATGGTGAAATGCAAGGTTGAGCTGTGGTCTAACAGTAAATGCTGAAGAAGCCTGTCAAGTGGAGATTCAAAATCTTTGCAGGATGAGTTGTAAAAGAAATGGCATACTATCCGAATTTGAACTTTGGGCTGGGCAGGGTTGTGCAGATAAAGATAGACTGGTGCATATCGTTGTTCTAAGCTTAACTGGTGGCTTACATCAGCTAGGGTACCCTGTCCCTACAGACAACTTCTACACATCTCTAGCAACAATTTCTCAGCACCCATCACACAACCAGCAAGGCTTTTCACAGCAACTTCATGAAGGTGACACAAAGATGTTTGCAGAGCGTGGTACCACAAGATATCCTCAGCAGAGGGACCGCCTCTTCTAGCAGTGGAAAGACAGGAGAGTAGTGTCAATCTTATCAGCTTTTCACAGAGGAAATTCGTGTGTTATGGTGAGCCATAAAACATAGTTGGGCGGACATTCACATGCAAGTAGAAGTCATACAGCCACAAAGCATCCACAACAATCGACAGATTGATCTGTTTGACCAGCATGTCGCTGCCTCTAGAGATCTTTGCAAAAGCAGGACTTTTGGGCTCATGTTGTCCGCAAGCTGGCTGACATAGACCTGCACAAGCCACCACCGAAAAGTGTTTACTGTGGCCCAGCTGTTGTGTATCTTGCTACGAGATGGAGTGCTGCCAGCGAAAATGCATCACAAATGGCAAGACGTGCAACATTGTACTGCATGTTAGACCTGAGATTGCTTTGCCTGATATCATTTGGCCCACTTCTAAACGATGTACTCTATGGTTTTCAAACTTGCATCATGCACAATCATACTACAACACACAAATCACTATGTTTCTCAAAAATATCGGTTACTGAACCTTTGGTTGCCATTTCTTCATTTGATATGAATAAAAAATAATCTTTGGGAAATTTTCTTCCTGAAAAGCTATATATTTCTGTTTGGCATTTTGAATTGTTAAGAGGGTATGGGAGCTAGAACGAAGAATGCTGGAAACAGAGTTTTTCTGTGAAATCAGTGCAATATTGAAATGTTAAATTAGATATCAATTGATTCACAGAACACTGCAACATGTCAAGATGATCCGGACCAGTTTTCTGCCAGAGCCAGTTTGGCCTGCACACACTTTCTTGAACCTTAATGACACATCTAATGTTTTACAAAGTGATGCCATTGTGGTACTAGCTATTGCATTAAAGCTTAGCCCAATCTTAGTGTGAATGCTTCAAGTTGTGTAGTACTGTGTGGTTTGTATCACACAATAGTGCAGTTTAGGGGACCGTGTGAAGGAGCAACGAAATGGAGGGGTAAGTGCGGAGGCGATCTTCTGGTACACCAACTTCTCAATATGCCCCTCTATTTGTTCAGGACTTGATTTAGCAGGCCCTGTCTCTTTGGCTTTAGTTTTGCTTTGACAAGAGTACTCACAGTCGCAAAAGTGATGTCAGGGTGTTGAATACACTGGCTGGTAAGAAGGTCAGCTTGTTGTTCTGCAATTCCCTGTAGAGCAAAAACGTTCTTCTGTAAAGCTGAGTGATCTACAATGCAATTGGCAATATGTGGAAAAGGAAAATTAGAAACTACAGTTTATGGTACGGATGCAACGTCACTGGCCTCTCTTCAGCAGCCAACAAAGTCCTCAAAACGAAGTAATGGCATTTCTTGTGATTCTACTTTCTAACTGTGCCATTGTACATGTGGCTATGGACTGCAATTCAGCATTGTGAACAGTACCGACCACTGAAGCGCACTCGAGACCATGCCTCCAAACAATCCAAATCTAGAAGCTGCATAGCTTCAAGAATTTCTGCCTTCTTAAGTATTGGTTCCAACCCAAGTGTGAGGGTTGGATGGGTAAATTTTCAGCTGTCCACATGGACAGCTGTGGAATTGCCAAGCCTCGCCAAGCACAAGGGTCAGGAACCTTGTTCCTGAGTGCACCAGCTGCATGCACCTCTGTCAATTTCCCTCAGGCTAATGTTCATAATGTTAGGTTTGCTGCAACATTGGCAAACTTTGTACTTGTTGAGTCCCAAATACATACATGTAGCATAGCAAACATGCCAGCCATCTGCCATCATGATGGCCAGCCATACACGACTTAGACAAAGTCAACAAGAACAAGATGAAGAAACGGACAAAAAGCCACGCTTTGAATATCTAACATTTGGTAACGTTTAATATGAAGGTTAAAGTGCATCCAATACATGGATGATGTGCCTGCGAAGTTGATGGGCTGTGGCTGTTGAGACTGAAGCACATTGGAAGAGAGGGGCTGCTCCTCTAGTTTGGAAAGCTACTGTGGTGATGCAGTTGCTATAAAGCAATCAATACCCTCTTCTGCTGTGGATTTGGAGTGCATGCGGCTGTCTAATACTGCAGCAGTTTGAGCCTTCTGTGCATTGGACAGCTTGTTGTACGACAGAAGCAACTGCACAGCCATGGTTGCTTTCTAAAGAATAAAAAAGTGGTGAGAAACAGGATCCATGCCCCCTGTCCATGACCCCAGTCAATGAGGATTTGAAATTCCCACCCTAGAAACAATCAAATTCAAGCTTGCTATGGAAACTGTCACGTGACATGCAGGAAGAAGGTGTTCTCAACATCTGTGATTCTGCCATAGATGTGTGGCTGTACCATGCAGTATACAACTGAGTCTCATTAACAGTGTGCCTGCTTGTGTATGCAGCTGTAGACATTTGTCGTGCCATGTCATGTACTCAGTGCTACCTCTTAAATACTTAGATTTTGATCAGGAAGAAGACATGAAGACCGTCTGCATGTGGCTTGGCCGGGAAAAACAATTACACACCTTCACATTGTTAAATTAAAACCTCCACTTGTGAGTAGGTTCCACACAACGTAAAATAGACACACAGACTGATGGACCGACATACAGACACACAGACATAAGGTTTCCCGACTGGGGATGTTGACATGGAATCCTCTCAGGCTTCGTGGTTTACATTCCTCATCTGCTGCATAGGCAGTTGCACCAATCACTGTAGCATGTGCACTCTTAACCTAACTAGCATTCTAGAAGAACTACACTTTCAGTGTTTTGGGCTCCAGTTTGGAACATTTCACACACCCCTATGCAATTCCACTCAGGTCAGAGATTATCAGGCATGCCAAGATCATGCATGTGTTGATAGAATCTAATAATGGCAATGGTCTGGCAGCTGTTACCAGATCAATGGGCAAAAATCTTGAGAAGACATTGCTTGATTTGGAGCTTCATGTGATCTCAAGAACTTGTAAGGGAGCACATTTCCAAGCATGCCTGAATAATCTGTGAAAACTCCAGTTCACCCTGGCTGGAGGGCTACTAGATATCACCACTGCAAATGTGTCTTCATTGGATTTCAACTGCAAAGCTGAGAGCCTACAATCAAGTGCTCAGCCATTTGAAGCACGTAAAAATCATGTCCAGGTCCATTCTTCAACTGATTTGCATTTAACTGTCCCGAAACCAAGTGAGGTGGGCCGACATGGCAAGCTCAATGACTCCTATGACTTCCGCTGTCCTTTGCAGACAGTATTGTTGATGTCTGAAATTTTGCTGTTCTCCAGTTGCAGTCGGAAGTAGCATACAGCAAAGAATAATCAGCTTTCAGTATGCAGCTGCAGACCATCGTCCATGCCGGCTGCCAGATCCCATTTGATCGGGGAAAAAGGGCGTATGCTAGCGTTCCACAGCATGACAAGTTTGTGTGGCAACTGGGCATCTTAGTTAGCAAAAGCAAGTAGTTCTGTGTGAGACAGACACACAGATGGGCGCACAAACAGACACTAATAACCAAAGTAGCAGCCTTCTCCCGTCAGTACAGACCTAGCTGGTGAAGGCAAAAACTTGCCTATTCACACTGAATAACTTCCTGTCTGTGCCGTTTAAGTCTTGGCAGGCAATTCATTTAGAAAATAAACAGATGAGGTGGAAAGTGCCCCTGTGAACTTTGAAAAGCCAACAGAGCAGTGGTACAATAGAGTTACCTCCACCATCACGCAGTTTGTTCATGAATTTGATACACAATGGTTTGAATAAAGGTATGGTAGACTTTCAAAATCTATTCCATGCTGTAAGTTACGCCTCTTTAATGATGTACCCCTTTCAAGGATTTTGAAGATGTGGTTGGTGTCATGGTTGTTCAAAGAAAGCAAACCAAGAAAGTACAATAAAGCCAATCAGGGCATATAGGTCATCCAAATCCATCTGTATATTTTGGAGTTGTCCTACAGGACTTCTTGTCTCATCAATTCGTTTGTTGGTAGAGTCCAACATTACCGGCATCACTACAGGGGTGATAAACAAATCCCTCCTACATTGAGCCAACAGACCTGGCTTCAAAGCTTCTGAATACCAGGAGGCCTTTGAGAATATCACATTAAGGTTGGCAACACCTCATGTCAGGTTGCTGGTCTGTCCAGAGAATCTTTTCTACACCTCTCTTCTTTGTTAGACCTTTGTACGATGTGAGGGTATGTCCAGTTGCTGGTGGGACCAGAGCTCCATATCCTTGTTGTTCGCAGTGGAAAGCTTGATCTCTCCCATATACTCCAGGTATCCTCTCCAAATCACTCAGTGAAGAGAAATCTTTGCCAGTGGAGCTATGCACCCATCATCTCTGTCAGAGACAGAAACATGCTTATGGTTCGGCATAAACTTCTTGTCGGAGAAGAATCAGTCTAAGGCACCTGCTTGCTATAATCATATACATGCATCTCAATTTCGTCTGCTTGGAACTATCTCCTTCCTACAGCAAGACATCAACTTGAGAAGATGCAGTTTAGGAATCAGCAATCAGTTACAATGGCAACTTGTACATTGCCAGTCCAACTTGCAGGTCCTTCATTTCGCTAGAATTGATGCTCCTATTTCTTAGGTAACTGGTGATTCTTACTAATGATAACCCTATCTAGACAAATCGGCTCTAAAACCTTGGCTGACCAATAAAAGCAACAAGATTCAAGAAAACTACTACTATCAGACTGCTGACCCATTGTCCATCTTGTTGTTTGCTAGGCAATCCGTTTCTGCAGGTTCTAGCCCCGCTTGTGATGAATAAAGAGTAAACCTTGTCACACTTTGATCGTTCTTAATACTGTTATTATCTGGATTCCCCTGGGAGGGAGGTCTTTCGAGATGAAGGTTTTTTCTATTGACAGATAAACTTCTAACTCAGAAAAGAAGATGTTTGCCATTACCAGGCCCATAGGGGCTGAGGAGGGCTCTGCAGACGATTGATTTGTGTCCGTGTGTCTGCATGTGTGTCTGTCCATTACACTGCAACCATTACTAGTCAGCGCGTGCTAATCGCGGATTTTTCCCCAATCAAAATGTATGGTAGGAAGGCGTACATACTTCAACTGAGCCATGCAGAGCAGCTGCAGCTGTTTATAATGTGTGCCATGAACCGAGATCCACCTTTCTAAATACATTGCCAGAGAAAAACCTTTCTGAAGCTGTGTGAAAAAAAGGGAAGAGGAACAAATTCTAGCTGCGACATAGTCCCGGGCCCACCACTGATT
>JAOWAW010139076.1:0-10940 GCA_028565695.1 Nicola tetela
ACAAGTAACCCCTACATGTGGACTACAAGTGACCGCTACATGTGTACTACAAGTAATGGCTACATGTGGACTACAAGTAACCACTACATGTGTACTACAAGGAACTGCTACATGTGGACTACAAGTAACCACTACATGTGGACTACAAGTAACCGCTACATGTGGACTATAAGTAAACACTACATGTGTACTACAAGTAATGGCTACATGTGTACTACAAGTAACCGCTACATGTGGACTACAAGTAATGCCTAAATGTGGACTACAAGTAACCGCTACATGTGGACTACAAGTAATGCCTACATGTGGAGTACAAGTAACCGCTACATGTGGACTACAAGTAACCGCTACATGCGAACTACAAGTAATGCCTACATGTGGACTACAAGTAACCACTACATGTGGACTACAAGTAACCGCTACATGTGGACAACAAGAAACCGCTACATGTGTACTACAAGTAACTGCTACATGTGTACTACAAGTAACGGCTACATGTGGACTACAAGTAACTGCTACATGTGTACTACGAGTAACGGCTACATGTGTACTTCAAGTAACCGCTACATGTGGACTACAAGTAACCCCTACATGTGTACTACAAGAAACGGCTACATGTGTACTACAAGTAACCGCTACATGTGTACTACAAGTAACCACTACATGTGTGCTTTGTTGAGTACAAACAATGTGTACATCTTCCTCTGAGTCTTGTCCTTGTAGCCTTGCAGGTCTCTTCTTCTGTTCTTTTTCTGCTACACTGAAATATCTAATAAAACTACAATCAGAACATGACTTAAGTGTGAAAAGAAAAGCACTCCCATTCTGCCCCATCAACATTCATCTAAGAGATAACATGATTTTCATAGGATTCAATGTTGGATTGGTGCTGATTTGTAGGCATGTGGTCAGGATGATCAAGTGTCAGCTAAATTCAGGTATAGTGTACAGGACACACAGCACAAGACCAATGAAAACAACCATTTTAGTCCAACAATTCAAAGCTCACCTGACTGACTCTTCCCTTTCCTGCTTTTGACATCATGCCATTCAGAGGAAGAACGGTGACTTCGGGATGTCCCCGGAGGCTTTTGCTCAGCACTTTGTTGCCTTCGCCATGCTCTGTTCTTTCTTCCTGTGGCTGATCGATTTTTCATGGTAACTGCAGAAACATCTTCCTGTTGCAATGAAGCAGCTCTTGTTGGCGAGAGAGTCTCTGAGGGTTGTTCAGATACCGATGTCTGTTTTGTCATGCCACTTCTTACTGCACTGCTGTACATCATTTGTGGTTTCTCACTGTTGCAAGAAGCAAGCCCAGCTGCATGTGCAACAGGTGACACAGCTGTTGGCTGCCTCCAGAGGGGTGTAATGGGCTTCTTTTGCAGACCTGCACTACCATGGCTGCTCTGAGATAGTCCCTCTGATTTTTTGGAGTCACCAGCTTGAGCACGCACATTTAGTGTTGACACTGCACCAGATGTTGAAGAGGGCTGGCTTGGCGGCATCTTCATGTGAAGCAATGGAGAAGATGTCAACTGCTGATATTGACCTTCAGAGATTGGGTCAAAGGCACATGGTCCACGGAATGAGAATCCCACATAAAAGTATACTCTGTCTTGACCACGGTGAGGATACAGCTCATTATCAAACATAAGGCGAAAATTTTGGAAGCGTATGACACCCATATCTTCCTTAAAGCCACACAAACGCTTCAGCTGACTGCTCACTGCTGGACTTCTCCAAAAAGACTCTGATCGAAAGTCAGGGTCCTTTCCATCACCAACACTGCGAGCTGGCATCAGCAAGAAGCCACTGGCCATTGGTTCCTTTGTCAAGAAGTATTTGGGCTTTGGTCGTTTCACATTTTCACCATGGGTCTTCTGACTGTACACGGATTCTTTACAGATGCGCAATGAGTCCTTTGCCATTTCTGGATTGGCCCACTTTGGTGCTCGATCATGTGGGAAGTGGAGCATGTAGTTGAACAGGTGGGCCCATTCTTCATGTTCGCCACTGATTGATCTGCACATGTTGACCCATTTTGTGATAATTACAGGCAATTCATGTGCAAGATCAAACTGTGAAAGACTGGTCTTGCACTCAAAGCATGCACGGACCAGGGCAGTCATACTGCCATGGTTGGTAACTTCACTGTTCACAGCAGCAGGCTGTAGATGTCGTATGATTTTGTGCATCTGCTTGTCTGAAAGTGACCGCCATGAGCTGTAAGAAGACTCCTTTGATGCTGCCAGTATGCCATGTACTGCTCTTTCACGCTGCTGTGGTGTAGCTTTGCCACTGACCTTCCGTTCATCCTGGAAACCTCCAGCCAAAGTGAAAAAGTCCTTCTCCAGCTTCTGGACGTATCGGCGTGAGTCATGCCACTTGACAAAAGCTTCTTCACCATACATCTGCTCCTTCACCAGATGCTCCTTTGCATAAAACGAGTTGAAGAGTGTTCTGATCCGCTTCTCCAATGAAAGGAGGAAGTCCAGGGAACCGTCTTCCACCAAATGGTTCCGCAGTTGCTGAGGAACCAACTCATCACAGAGAAAGCTGAGAAAATCTGCTGATGAGAAGCTGGCAACAGACAGGTCTTGGCATGATCTCAGTATCCGAAGGAGACACAAACATGTCTCAATGTCTCCAACTGTGCCATGCCAGTTATCACGACGTGCAGACCGTGCATCTTCAAACGCACGGCATGCATCTCTCCCAAGCTGTGTAGCATACAAGAGCTCTTCAGCTGTGCAGCCATATTCAGATTTTCCCTTACCAAATTCATTGGCCAGCCGGTGCTTCAAGACGTTTCCTTTTGTGGCAAGCAGTGTAGTATGTTTTGGCTCAATTAAAAGAGCTTGGTTAATGCAGACAACTGCGGCATCAAAACCACTGATGGTCTTTGCAGTAGGCTCATCACCACCCTGCACTGGCGGATCTGCAGTCAAAGCAATGCCATCCAGCAGAGAGTCCACCCTGCCGGCAACAGCTGGTGGGAGTGGAAAATCCTCAATGCAGTGTGCCATTAGACGAGAAATAACCTGCCAGGTGAAAGCATGGCATGGGTGGCCACGAAGCTTGGCTTTTTCACACAGCAAGATCAAAATACTCAGTGCCTTGCTTACACCAGGGCCAGCCTCATCGTCCTGAGCAAGAATTTCGTTGACAAGAGAAGAAAAACGAGGGACTCGCTGACTCTCCTGTGACTGCCGGTGCTTTCTCTTTGACACAGATGACGTGATTGGTGGCAGTGCCTCACCTTCAACAAGGTCAGGCTCGTAGCTGTCAAAATGAGTGTACGTCAACGACGTCCTTCTTATGAAAAGGGCACCAGTGAGTTCCCACAGATTCTGTGTAGCATAGCTGCTTCCTGTAAGCATCTTTTCCAAAAAGTCAAAGCAGATTTTATCAAGTGGGCGCTTGTCCAAAATCAGCTCAGCAACACGAATGTGAGCTGGTCGGTAGCCAGGGTAGACGCATGACTGCTCCAACGTATCTTCACATTTCACAAGAAGATCAGCAACCGCTGGGCAAAGCCGCTCTACCTCAAAGCCTTGTGAGAAGAATTGCATACCCATGACCTGCATGTCAAAGCAGCCTCTCGGAATGGATTTGTGGATGTAGAAGAAGACCAGGCTGCAGAACTCCAGCAGTTGTCGATGTCGATCTGTGACTTCATGGCTTTCAAGGCGATCATTCACAAATTTCGCAAGGCGTTTTTCATTGTACTGTTGCCCAAACAACTCCAGGCCAGCATATATGAAGAGGCCTGCCTTCTCGACAGCCTGCGCTGCTTTGCTTCGCTTTTCACGGTTCTCAAGACCAGTTATCTTGCTCTTTACTCGATCCTGCTCAGGCTTGTCCAACTTGGCTTTGAGGACCATCTCTTCATTTTGCAGCGAGTCATCAGCTGCCTCTGGCTTGTGCATACCTAATAGTGAGGTGGAGTCATCATTCTGCTGTGGTTGTACAAAGACAATCACACACCGAGCTTTAGCCAGCCTCAACTGCTCAACCAAGCAGCGCAGTGACAGCAATGGTTCCCGGTCAATGAGAAGAATGGCAGGCTTCGTAGGAACATGCTCACCATGGCGCTGAAATGAAGTGACGGAATTGCAGGTTGTGATTGAAAGGCACTGGACAATAGCACAACGGTATTCACGTCGAAGGTCCCAGAGAAGGCGCCTAGCCAATGTTGTGCCACCTGTACCAGACTCATACGTGAGCTTGACAACACGGACAGTCGATGTATGCGAAGCCTTCTTCTCTTGCATTGGCAGCTTTTCCACTTCAACAGCCTGTTCCTGAATCTTCTTGAGAAATTCCTTGCACTGTGAGCGAGGAACATCGTGCTCCAGGTAAAAATTCAGCCATGTGACCTCATGGCCCTTGTAAAACCTCTTTGCAGCCTGGATGGCCATGTCATCGGTGACGTTTTCATTTTCACACTGACAGCTGCTGAGCACCCGAAGATCAACCCATTGGCCAGCAATTTTCTGTGGGACTGCAATAGTGTCACCGCTGGATCGAGGCAGACGAAGAAACTCAGAGACTGCCGATATTGTGGCTGAGAGAGGTCCACTGCTGCTCACACTTGTAAAAATTTCCGCCATTTCATCAGAGGTCGCTACATAGCAGTGTGGACGGAGCATAGAGCTTAGGCGTGGAGCACCAGCGAGAAGTTTCTCCTTCAAGCTTTCATTTGGAGTGATGACAATGAGCAGTCGACTAGCAGTAGTTGTATCGGCTGTGAAACCAAGTGTAGCCAAGCGTTCCAGTGCAGCAGACATGTGCTCCAAAGCTTGCTCACTGCTTAACACCATAACTGTTGCCAAGCACGGGCAATAGTCTCGGTAGACTCGAAGAGCAGCCTCCAGAGCTTCAAAATCTTGTGTCATCCACTCAACAAATGTGTGAGATTCAGTCTCAAAATCTGTCCGTCCATTGACAAACACCCATGGCTGTACAGTGCTGTCAAGCCCTATTTGTGATGGCTGGGTGACAATAGCCTTGTCCTGATATTTGCTGACCATCATTGTCTTGAAGCACAAAGGACTGGGTGAGTTGATAATAGCCTCGTACAGCCCACCATGCTCAGAATCCGGGTCGAAATCTAAAACAGCGTTCCAGTGAAACTTCGACAAGAATGCCATTTGTTCAGAACCTCCATTGTGCGGAACAGACGAAGCCCCATTGGCTAGTAACAGCTTCACAGTCAATTCACCATTTGCTCTCTCAAGAGCAGTCCGTAAGCCATGGTCATAGGGAACATCTTCCTTGCTGTCACACACAGTTCCTGCAGAATAAAAAAAACATCAAAATGCATACAGTACTTAGAAGAGGAAGCATAAGAACACTAACAGCTGAGCAAAAAAAAAAGATATTTGCTCGCAGGCCAGTCAAATTTTGATCATAAATTATGATTGCTGGAAGTATTTGGCCACCAAATTACATTTGAAACTCTCGGCTTTGGTCATTCAGGCAGCTGTTGCATGCTCTGTCTCACCATCAGCATTCGTTATGGTGTTTTCATGGGTATTTACACTTAGAAAACGGTAGCAGGGCTTGAAAGCTAAATTTCCTAATAGGGAAACATTTTGCATCCTAATTGGGAAATAGGGGTAGGAAATAGGGTTAGCCAGTCTACGAGAGTGTTCTAATAGCTTGAATGGAGGAAGGAGCTCCCACATCTCGTACAGCCTACACACATTGCATTTGCTTGCCCATGCATGTGTCAATTGCCCACATACAAATTGCTCATTCATTTGCACATTTCCTAAATTTTGTTTAAACTGGTAAAAGTAGGCTTCTTCTGACTTCAAAGTGTTCAGGTGCCAGTTTGTTGTAGGATTATTGGTACATACTTTGCTGGTTTTGCACTGATCTAGTATCAAATTTCAGTGGCCGGATCTACATGTAAACCAGCAATTCAATTCAATCAAATCATGTACTTGGTCAATAAATGGATGTGTCCGTGCAATGGCATACGGAGAAACTTTGTTCATTCCAGCTCATTGAGTTTATTTAGTATGAACTGAGCTGGACAGTTGCATTGTACAATGGCTCAGGGGCCAAAACATAGTGCTAGGAAGCGCAAGGCCTAGGTCATTGGCTTGTCTATGCCGCAGTTATTGATCAAGGCTAGCTTCATGTGGGGCTTCATGCAGCTCAGCACGCAGCAGCATGGAGCATTACACACACCATAGCTCACCCATGCATACAGTCTGTGCATGCACACTACTACTGGTAGGCTATACCTGTATGTGTGGCAGATACATATGGCCCTGTCCAGTCCCGTCAAGTGAAGGGATTTTCATAATACAAGATTCTAGATACAGTCAAAGACAACCCCATTCAATAGGTTCTCAGAAAGTGATCTGTTCATGCTTACGAGAGATTTGCATACCTAAATTGTCAGAAGTCTGGCCATTTGCCATATTGGCGTCCTGCCGCACGATGTCTGCAGAAGTGTCTTGTGGTGTCAGAGTACTGGTACAGCAAGCTGCATCACTCACTGCACCTCCTGAATCCCCTTCTCTGCTGGCTGCATTCTGTGAATCTACACTAGGCAGTGGCTGTTGCTGCTGTTGCTTTTCATCTGCTGCAGTGGCTGTTGCTGTTGAAGGCCTCACTTTTTCTGGCCCCAGCACAGAAAAGACAACAAACCCATTCATGAGTGCTTGGTTGTAAAGAAAAGAAAACAACAAGTGATTATGCAGTTCTGTATAGATCTTAGTAGAGCCTTGTCAATCTTGTCACTGTTAGTTTCAACTGCTCGCAATGACTGCAACAAATGTGTGAACAGGTGCAAACTCACCAGCTATAGCGTGTGACAGCTGCCGTTCAAACTCTTTGGCCACTTCCTCTAATTCAGCCCCCCTAAGTGCTGTGAGAAGTTCATGCATACGGTCAGATTTTGGAGACGTTTTCTGATGCCATGTCTGCAGCATTTCAAATGCACGATCTTCAACAGAATCCTCGTCAGCCTTTATTCGCTTGAGTTCCCGTGCGGAAATATTGAGCTCAAGACCCACCCGCTTCCAATCATGTGCAATTTTTCTTGCTAATCGTCCCAGCATCTTATCAGAGAGCCCTGGACAAACAATAACAACAATGCCAATGAATCCTTGGTGGGAATTTAATTGCATTGCTTAAAACATATCTGTGAGCTATACTACCTCATCACTTGCACCATAATTATGGGAGTTGATGTGCACACATGCACATAGTCCTGTTCATGTCAAGGTGTCAACATGCAGCTCACTATCATATCATGTTGTGTGTATTCCAGGAAGCTGTAACAATGAAGGAGCAGATTTTGTCACACACTTTTCTTGTTTCTGCTTTATCCTGGTCAGGACTTCTGGGGTGTCTCAGAGCACTCGTTGTACCCTGGTGTTCGGATGTATAGATGCCATTTCACTAGTATCTTTAGGCAACACGCCATGGCCATGACCATGTACTACAAACTGTTCTGCATGAAGAGGATGCCAATCATGATCAACATCAAACTTTGGCTAGTGACTGAGACCTTAAACACAGCTGAGAATTGAAACAGCTACACAGCTGCAAGCTCTCCCATTGAATAAAATTTAATTATCTTTACAAATTCCATCAAGTAAATCCCGTTTAATTTCAACCTTTTCCTAGATGTCCTCCACATTACACATAATGTTATAAGCCCACAAGTGTGACACTTCGCAGCTGCAGAATCCTGAAGACATGCACAAGACTAGTGTAGATATGGAAGTTGTTTAAAGAAGAAGGGCCCTGTGAATGCATGGTGCAGGCCTCTGTCAAGCCCTGCATCAGGTGACTCTACAAGCCCTCATGCACGCAGGTAACTTCTCACTGTCAATACATTGATACGAGCATCACGTCATTTCACACACCCTATCTGTCTGATCAAGAGCCACAGCGCTTACTAAATGACCACAGATGCCAATCAGCACTATCCTCAAGTACTAAACTTTTACTTCCTAAAACTTACCATCAGCAGGCACGTCACCAATGCCACCTCTTAGAGGCAGACTCAGGTACAACGTCACTCCTGTCGTGATGCCTTGATCAACCAGACTAAGCAGTGGGAACACCTAACAACAACAACATCAAAACATGGTTAATTGTAGAAGTTTAGAACATCACCGCATCTTTATAGCAGTACATAGCCAAAACCAGATGCTAAATTACCTTCGTTAGGCTTAGATAGCAGATATAGTTGGACCTTGCAGTGGTACATCACTCATCTCAGCATGTAGCAACAAATACAAGTTGATACAACCCTTTTGAAGTAGCAGTTGCTTAGTCACCAAATGTGAATACAAAGACCACTTTGGCAACTTGCAGATGGCATATACAGGACTGTTTGGTGAATGGAAGATGAAAAAGCCAAGGCAGTGGTCTCTCACAGAGGCCACTGAAGGCCCCAAAAATTAACAACATTGACTGCCCTATGCTTTGATGGCATCACAGTTTGTGTGCCTGATGATTAAGTAATATGACCCTTCTCTCAGCTGTGCAAGTGAAATTGTGACCTTACTGTTAGTTACCTTTATGACCCTATTGTTAGTTACCTTTCGGAAACAAGTGATCGGTAATGAAGAGCTTGAGTCCTAGAATACAACACGCACTGTTTCTCTTTTGACTGTCATAAAACTACAGCAAAGCTGATGCCATGATTGAGGTAATAATTTTACCAGAAGTCACTTCTTCCCACAAAGTCTTGCATTTCTTGTGCCATGTTATCCTCTTCAATTTTTCATTTTCCACATGCCCAGCTACTAGTGACAGCTACCGGTGGCATAAATATAGGCACTTTGAAGCATAATGGTGACAGCCTGCGCCTGCGCATATTGCACTGAGTTACACTTCCCAAGTCATTGCACACGATGCCTGAAGTGCGCTATGTTCCTACATTATGGGTCAGTTTCCTAGTCATTCTCATTGTTCGTTTCATCTTTTGCTTGTGATGTACTTGCTGAAGTGAAGATAGTCAATACACAATGACACATTGGTGTACACACATGGCTATTGTAGATCATTCAAAGAGATACTAGACATTGTATTTACATGTTCATGCATGTACACATACATACGGTATTTTACATACATTTTTTCGCATACATGTGTGCATGTGCACATACATTAACAATCCTGTTAAATGCTACAGCATATTACATTTCATAAAGCCATGTCCAGATTTCAAACAGCTTGTTCAGCATCATCTGAGCAATTTTCCAGCTAGTTATCATGGCTACCATTGCATGTGCAGGGAGAATTTGAGCAGAAATGCCATTTGCCGCAACCTCATAACCACTGAATAATGAATATTGGGTGACATCATCATGTCATTAAGAAACAAGCCTGGGCATGTACCTTGCGTTTGCAGTGCATGAGCAGCTGTTCCGATGCGGGTATACCGGTGTGTTGTTCAACTGCATCATATAGTGCACTGGCTTCTTGCTCAACGGACACCTCCAACGGAAACATCTTACCATGCAATCCGTTGATATAAACTTGCACCAACCTGTCATCGCAAGCAAGGCTGACAAACCGGGGTAATTAACAAGTTAATTTCCAACACTGTGCAAATTAGTACAAGCTAGAGTCTGTGCCAGCAAAGTAGTAGATCAAATGAGATTACTGTCTTAGCAATGGTGGACTGATCTGTGCATCAAAGAAAGAGTGGATCAGCTGGCACTAAGCTAGCAGACTTTGCTATACGAACTGTAGTACTGAAATGAGTATGCGGAGAACTGGAACACTGCTCAATGGGCTACACTCAGTAAGTACTCATTGCACTTCAGAGCTTCGAGTTCGATATAACAGTGTCTTGCCACATCATCATGTGCTTGACCTAGGAACTTTACAGCCTTTCTTAAGGTGAAACCGCCGCCTATAGCAACTCGGCACCTGTACCCCTGCTGCCTATATAGTGCCCCCTTCGCATCATCCTCCGCGCCCTTGAACTTGCAAGAACCACCAAATTGATCAGGTAATTCTGAACATTACCATTACCTTACTGGGGAAGGGCAGGGAGGGGCTGTTATATCTTGCTCTCAGTTCTTCATACAACTCCCACTTCACGTCCCAAAGTTCTTCTTTCCCACCATCTTGTGTGCGACTTACGCTCACAAACTCACTGCTGTGCCGTTCGCGCTGTTCTCCTATGTAGATCTGTGCACATGCATTCACTACATCTGATTGCGTATACCATTCCTGGCCCAGATAAGTTGGCCGTAGTCTGTCCTTTGCTCTTCTCATCAGTCCCCACTTGAGTTTGACCAGTCTCATGACCGTGCAGATCTCTAAAATTGGAGGTGCCAATACTTGCAGGACTGTTTCACTTGTTCCACAGCAGTAGGGACTGCTCACTGCGGTCATGTATTTTGTTGTACTGGATTCACAGGTGTCAGTCAGTATTTTTCAGTTGACGGCTTGATCCACGGAATTTTGGTGATACCCATTAGCTATTAACTTGTCACACACACATGTTGCCTCTTTCATCTTGGTGTTGTCTCTGAGGATAATGTGCTGTTTTCACTTCATTAAAGCCTGAACCACTGAATGCTTCGCACTAGGTGGCTGGTGTGAGTTATGAGTGAATGCTTTGCACTGGGTGGCTGGTGTGAGTTGTGAGCTAGGTACTGTCCTGTGTTTGCTAGTTTTCTGTCAATATCTGTGAGTAGTTGCCTTCACTATTAGCACCAAGGATCAATCTTGTAGCACCTTCACCAAACATACAACAGTTATGTAGTAACACCACCAGTCTTGCCTTTCCATGAAGTGTATATAACAAGCAACACAAGAAGGCCTGGGAAATTAGGCCAAACCACCATCTACACTAACAAGTCTAACTCTGCCAGTGCCAGTGACTTGTATCATTTTATTTTGTTTGCTTTTACAAGAGGGTTCATCATCCTGCTTGCTTCAGTCCTGAC
>JAOWAW010139087.1:0-10939 GCA_028565695.1 Nicola tetela
TTGTCGCAAACAAAAATAAATCGGATCAAGTAGAGCGAGGAGTTAGGAGTGGTGGTGTTGTCCAAGAGGGCTCAGATGGGGAGGAAAAGATTGTGTATGATTTTTTTCGAAATTTTACTAAGTTCTCACTGATTACTCCGGCATTCATATTTAGCATATATTAGTAAGCTAATAAAGTCGATAATACGTATAAGCCGGAGACCCTCTCAGACGATTGCCTGCTTGCAGGCGCGCAATGTGAGCCAATTCAGTGAGTTGTTGACTCTCCTTCGTTATTCTCATCAAACCAGCCGGACATGTAAATCACACAGAAAGCTACTGCTGGTTGTCGGGTCAAACTGAACTCCAAGTTGGAATGATTATTGACGATTCACTGCTGATGCCATGTGTTTACTTACAGTCTTAATTAATTAATTCGAGTCGACCAAGCGCCATTCCTTCGTACGCACTTTCCAACTACAGACATCCGGAATAAGCCATGATGAGTCCGGATGTACAGCTTGGTCGTGATTTTATGTCAACATGTATACATTCATTAATACCTAAATGTACCATCATGTACAATACCTGTCCAGGCCGATTGAGGCCGTGTGTGCACGCACTGTAGGTGTTCGCACAGTCAGCCACGGTGTGTCCCTGAGTTTCATTCTGCTAATCATTATTAGCAGAATGGCCTCAAACGATCTTCTTTTTAATTACTCGCCAGTTAGGTCGAGCGGTCCTGCGGAAGCCCTCCCGGACCAGCCCCCACCATTACGGCGACGTGCAGGGATTTGTATGGACAACCACGACCCTTCGCACCCAAGCAGACGGGTAGTTTATTTACCTTAATTGCCTTCAATTTACCTTGACGACCACAATAATGAAAACATTCCCTTCTGAACAAGTCCTGAGTGGTGTGGCATTAAGTATTCGCTCAGAAACATACCGAAAAGCAGTGTGTCTAGGCTGCCGATCTGACAACTTGACCCACTAAAAAGTATATCTGCTGGCCAGTTTACCGTACCGTCCGACATCACAGCACGTCAACGTACAGAATACATACATGTATGCGCAGTCGGCGACGTTATCGCGTATGGGCCATTTGAATTGCACGATACCAGAGCGCCATTTTGAACAGGGATAGCGCTCGACTGTATCATTCGATGGCAGCGTAGGCCGTGGTAGGCAGAGCGGCAGCACGCGCAGCAGCGCCGGCATGTAATTCTACGCGCTCTTCAGCGACAAACGCCCTTGATCAGCTGGTGCCAGCTGCAGCGAGAGAGCCTGTCCGAGAAACTCAGGGCAAATAATAATGGTAGGTCTACATTTTGCACGAACATTACGAAAGAAATTCACTACTGACTGTGACGTTCACTGATGAGTTCGACGCAAAGTTCCTGGAGTTCTTTCCGAGTGAGAATCTGCCTATTGATCATGATTGACAAAGGCCAACTTTACTTCCTGAATTCGCACGTCTATCCGGCACGAGGTGCACTTATCACTGTGCCTCTTTTGGATGCCGACCCACTAGATATGCCAAGGCATTTGGCTTGGTACCTGAATGAGACTGTGGCTGCCCAAGAGTTCAGTCTTGTGCTTTTGACCCAGCAGTAGCTTTGTCTTTTCTAACACTTCTTTATTATAGGGTTAGTGCATGCCACTGCCCGAGTTGCAATATAATATGTACTCCGTTGTGTATTTGCCTCGAAACTTCTTGGGAGGTTCCCTAACACTTTAGTTTAAGCAGATCTGATATAAATGAGCTTCCTGGTCCGATCAGTTTGTAGGTTTAACAGCGCACTATACCTTCAGTCCACTATTTTCTTCTGTATGTAGGGCACAAAACTTATTTATGATGAGAGACCCAGTTTTCAGTCTAAGCTGTGTGCTATGAGAGTGTGGTGCCAAGACATACACACAAATGGCAAAAATACTAACAAAATAATGATCATGTACAGTGCACTGTCATCATTAAGATTAATTGAGTACTCAAGTGTGTCCACTAATGCATGGCAGCATGTGGTCAAAATAAAATGCATTCAGTAACGTTTTCATACGAGCCTACAAACTTGGGTCAAAACAGATACGCTGCACAAAGTAGTCAGACAATGTAAAGTCAAAAAAGTCTCACCAGTTCTTCTTGCAAATAGCCATTTAGGCCCATCACCTGGAAATAGTACTTGTGACAGGAATGCGCAACTATCTGTCCATTCCGATCTCTCCGCAAGAACTTATCAGTGGTGAGTTCTAGAATGTTGTTAATGCTGCCATAGCACTCTCTGAAGAGACACTTCACTTCCACCAATCCTTCTCCATACTCATGTTTATCATGTACAATACCATCGGGGGATGCACCTAGCCAACAGCAGTGGAGATCAACAACAAGGCCAATGGGTTGAACAGAGACTTTCTGGACTGCAGCATACCTTTCCAGTGCTACCTTTTCATATTCTCTACCCCAAACCATAGCCTCAGTAACTCGCTTTGACGAGATCAGCTGCAAAGCAACTCCTTTTCTGTTTGTGGTGTTGCGCATGTTTACAACACGGCCAAAATTGGATGCAGTCAGTCGTTTTGACCTGGCCGAGTGCCACAAGTTGCTTTCTGACTGATTGCAAGTGCGTTCTTCAAGTAGTTGATCTCCATTTTCTTTTATACAGACACTGCGCTGCATAAGAACTTTTTGCTGATCCTCAGTGAGGACCATATCAGGCTTGCATCGGTTGTGCATGCAATATTGGTAGTGGTAGAGAAGTAACACTTTAGCTGTTGCAGCCGTGCTCCAAAGTTGTCAACAGGTGATCTTCCGGAGTGTTAGGAGCTTCCGACAGCAAATATGGAGGGAAGTCTACCACAGGCGCCATCGATATGGGGGCAGGACAACCTCTTGTGAACGGATGATCGTGAAAAACGACTGCATCCTTACGGTACATCGTTGACTGGCAATCGTTGCTTTTCAAAATGCTAGTCAAATCGTAAACTAATTAAGTCTTCAGTCTCCAGATCGTCAACCATCTGCCTGATTGAGCTGCTGCTGACAAAGCTCAACTGTACTGGGAGAGGCTGGAACTTTACTCTGTCATAATGCTTAATACACGCCCTTTTTTCTTGCCTTATTACGTCTGTTGACTCTGTTGATGGTCTTTGGTGTTTGATAAATACCATATCATTCCACAACACTGGAGTATTACAGTCATGACTGGACGAGGGTGGCATCCAGTAGGCTGCTATGTCTGTGCAGGACTTCTCTTGAGGAGTGATTGCGCATACTCATTGTTGAAAGTCACACAGCTGATTCAGAGTCGCAACACTATGTTTGCAAACACCATACGCGCCGGCAGGGCATCTACAGTACGCAGCACTGATCGTGACAGTAGTTGAGCTTGACTTACTACCGGCTGCTGGAACCTGATCTCTGCCTTTGTCGTCGATGATCTCCGAGTCAACCGATTGGACAAATAACAACACCTTGTATGCCACACGAACACGAAAAGACGCACGCACGACGGCACGAACAAAGTAACCATTGTCGCTACTGTCGATAGTACACACTTGAAAAATCCGACATGCCCTTCGCGAAACATTACCCAGCCCTCTCGACTAGCTTTACCCCGCTCGCCAGGGCCGCCAACATCTTCACTCACCCGCCTCAAAAAGCCGTCGATCACAGCGAAAGACAGCAGCTGCTCACCGGGGATACATTTGTGCCAACCACTCTCGAGGACATTATACTGCCCAACCTTTCGCGGCCGAGTACTGTCTGCTTTTCTCGAAGTGCCGCCTACTGATTTCATAGTAACATCGGCTTCTCCTTCAGCCATAGCTTCCGAAATCTTTTGGAGAGTGCTCCGAGTCTTCGACACTGGAAACTCGAAAGTGCAGGCAAATTCAAGGCAACGTGCGCTGGCACCACGCACTGGGCTTCTAGCCGCAACATCGCTTTATCCGCTATAGCCTCGGGCCTGCAGCGAAAAGCAGCTGCGGTTGCGCGAGGCGTGAATTGTGGGATACAGTCGGGGATACGTGGAAGCTCAACTATCCCCGTTCAAAATGGCGCCCTAGTATCGTGCAATTGGTCCATTCCCGTATGTGACGTGAGTGTTGTTATGGCACTGACCAATCAGCGAGCTTAAAGGGAGTGCGGGGTTTTCAAATACAGCCTGAGCGGGTTGTGGAATCGATTCCTGCCAGCTGAGGAATGCCCGCTGAGGAATCAGGAATTGCCCGCTGAGGAATCAGGAATTGCCCGCTGTGGAATCGACTATTGCCCGCTTTATTTTTAGGTGCGGTAAAATGGGTGACTTGCCTGTTTTTACGCTTAGTTTCGACTTCGAAGAAGACGCTTCTGACTTTGCGTTGGGGACTGTCAGTGCAGTGCAGCTCCAACAACTTGAGAGGCCAAACGCTCTCGCGGTCGCCGACCGCGACCATCGGTGTCACCAGACCTCGACAGCCCCATGAACTTTGCGGGAGCATCTTTCTCTGGTTGTACTTTTAATTTTTCTCTCCCCTCCTAAGCGTTTTCTCTGTGTTCGCCAAAAGATAGACTGGTCGTGTTTCTGTTCCGGACGCCTCTTGTGCAGCTGTGTGCGTGTGACATGCGGCGGGATTTACATGTACAAGTGTCGCTGATCTATTCTTCACCCAGTATAAAAAAAAGGTAAAGCAACTATATCTTTCACGTGCATTGGCCAGTAGCACATTTTTGCTAATCGAGGGCGTTTGCACGGCCTTACCCGGCACCACAGACATGGCCCTACCGAAGTAGGTGAAGTCTCCCCAATTATTTTAAGACCCTGGGTGAGGGTCCGGCAATATGCGTACAAGAGTTCAGTTTAAACCATGCAGCATACGTACTATACTTTTGGAAGAGTTTGCGTTAGTGCACACGGGGAGCGCAATGCAACATGATTACGAGGACTCGTGGTCACCCAGTCCCTAGCGCGCCTGCGGCGCTCGGGCCTGGATTCTGCGGTCCTGCCCTCGCATTCATGTTGGATTGCGTGTGTATCGTAATCATCAGATCCGTAGATCGCATGGTGTCAGTCGACGTTCGACTAGACTACGGCGTTGCAGTCAGCCGGCGAAGCAGCACTGGTGCAAGAGAGTGGATTGTTCGTGAACTCGTGGCTGTGACGTGATAGCTCAATGGTTAGAGCATTCGTGCGCTATACGAAAGGCCCTGGGTTCGATTCCTAGTTCCGCTGCCCGAGTTTTTCCTTTCCTTTGGTCCAGTGTAAGTGCTTCTTTCTTATGACTGGTGAGTTGGGATGGCCGGTGTCGTAGTATACCCGGCCAGCTGGATCGCGCTTTCCTTGATGATCATGATTATGATTATCGCAGGACTTGAGAGATCATGACATGATCATTATAATCTGTCGGACATTGGTGCCCACGGCGTCGACATGCGCAGATCTACAACCATGCATATCGACATCGATGCAGCCAACAAAGCCGCGTGTGCTCGCCAGCTGTGTTTCGCCATCGCTAGAACGCAGCCACAATCGCGAGTCACAGTTGGACCTCCCTGGGACATACTGCCAGACGAAGCCCGAAGAAGACACCGAACTGTATTGAATGAGGAAATCCCCGAAACACTAGCGAAACTTTCAGGTCTTAACAGTTGCTATTCGTTATAGAGCTCTTCGGCAAAAAGCAGTCGGCGTGGATAACGACCCTCTTCAAGTGTTACTAACACGACTACCACGTGAGCTACCGGCCGTTGTCAATTAGAGCTCCACTGGAGGATGTACAAGCCACCGGTAGACGGAGCAACGCCTCCCGTTGCAGAGCCCTTCTCAACGCCTGCCGTTGCAGAGCCCTTCTCAACGCCTGCCGTCAACAGTGCAGCCAGTTCCAGCTATAGCACATCAAACCAGGCCTTGCTGCAAACTCACGTGGTAATTCCTCCCCAAAGCTGCCAAGTGGCCGTTCAGATGATCCTGGTCATCTTGGTCATGTTTATGGGGATGGTAGTGTTTGGGCTCGAGCTCCTCTCTTGGGCCCAGCAGCCCTTGAAAGACGAATTCCACAACTACGATTACATTCCCGGTCTCGGACTTGGACCCGCGTCTCTTGTGAGTGAGCTTGAAGAGAAACACTAACCGAGTTAATTCATTTTTCACTGGTCCAGTGGAAAACAATGTTACGAATTGAAGACGGAAAAAAATTAATCAGCATGCATTAAGTCGATAGTGATTGCAAGTGTTTATACTTTTGGATGCAACATCACCGGTCTAAATTTTGCCGCATGATTTAAGGCCAAGCAGAACTAAAATACGCTAGGCATCATCCCTGGTTTAATAATCGGCAAACAAAGCGTTGTAGCGCAATAGCATAAATAACGACGAGAACAAAACGTTAGAGTTCAGTGTACGGCGGAAATTGAGACTCTCAAAGTTTCAATTATATTAATACGTCATAACAATGTGCCACTGATGCTCACATGGTGCAAAAATCGACTTTTAAACCGGCGGGAGCCTAGCAAATGCTAGCAGGAATCAACATGGTCATAATCAACAGGCTGGGTGAAACAGACTACTGTATATTGCGTGGTATCATGATAAGCTCGAGGGTGTTGACTAAACTCTTTCAACCAGGCATCACGCAGCCCTGCCCAACAGCTAGCTTGACTGGCTGGCAAATCAATTGTGGTGTGTAGTTTTGTAGAGTTTATGTACTCAAACTACATCCCAGATCTCGCTCAGTGTCTGTGATTCTCTATATCCTTGCAGGCCTTCGTTATTGGATGCATTGCTATTGCCATCTTATGCCAAACTGTTGCTGTGAGCCGCTATGGACAAAATGCACTTGATTTAAACAGCAGTCTATCGTGTCAGGTGAGTCAGGTGGAAGTAAATTGTTTATATGTGGCGCTGTTATTGCCTGCTTGAGTTGGATATGTTTGTGAATGTGTATGCTTACTTCTGTGTTAGTGGGAGTGCATGATGTACGTCCACATGCATGTTTAGATACATGTGTGCTTTGTCAGAACTTGGTATCACGAACATCACAGGCTTGTTGAGTGAATTTTTTTTTAAGAGTAAAAGGAGAGAACACAATGAAGATGAAGAAGAAGCCTAATTGCAATTAACGGAAGAAGACCTAGGCAATAACATTTAGTTTACAGGGGAATTTTGGGACGGTAGAAAGAAGTGAGCACTTCGACCTTTCTATTAATCACATATTCACATGTTAATGGCATGAGGTAGCTGGTTTGCAGCAATGTGCAAACTTGAGTATTCAAATTGGCAAAAATACAAGGCTGGCTAGTTTCTTTATAACTCTTGCTTCAACCCGCATATTAGTGAAGAAGACGTTATAGTTGGAGGAAGGAATTATCGGAGAGAGGTTATAGACTTGCGCTTGCGCATGTGAGGCTGAGGGATCCACAGGTGTACAAAAAAATGAATGTACATTGAGCAGCTGCAGATGCATGGGCTGGCAAGAAGGAAAAGCTGAGACAATGACAGCTGAGAATCCAACTTGTTGAAGATGATGTATGCAGTCATTAGTGCTATTCTGTATGCGGCAGCATATGTACAACACTTTGTTGTCAAGCTGCTCTCGACCTGCCTCATTAGCTTGCATGCTGCAAGTTACACTTTACTCAATTATACTGCTACTACTGCCATCAAGCACTTCCTCAGCTATGATTTGAGGAACTTGTTGTGTTTTCTTTCCCGATGATTAAGGTTACCATGCTGACGACAGCGCTGGTTTGCTCCATGGTTGTCTATACCTTCTGTTCTTTTTGGGTATTCATCACAGATAATTCCAACACAACTGCAGGTCTGTCCCACTTAAGCACTGTTACAATAAAATGTTTTAATTGTGTGTATATGTGCATGTGTGTGTAATACTTTGAAGTTGCATTTAGTTTATGGTATGTCAAGGTGGATTGCATGCAGAGTAATTGCAGATATCATTAATGTCACTAGAGCGTTGAGGATCGAACTCATTTGTGTGTGCTCATGTGTAAGTTGTGTTGAGTTTACTTTCTAGCTCTTTATACATGTGTGATCACAGGATTGTAATTGACTCATAGCTATGGAAATACACTCTTGAAATGTACTGCCAGTAATTGTGCGTATTCAAGAGAGCTGTGTTTTTTTCAAGAATCCTGTTTGTCTATGCTGCTCATTACGCTCGTATGTGTCCATTGACGTTGGCTAACACCTTTACTAGTGTCTCACACATACAAGTCCCATTAACATGATATTGCAGACCACAGCAGGGTCAATGGAAATGATGTTAGAATAAAGAAGTACAATTTGGTTGGTAATAAGACCATCAGTTGAAATAATTATCCATAAAAAAACTGAAAGATCATTTTAGCTAAATTGGAATTACATATGCAGAGCACTCTATCATTTCAAATCCTGGATCATTTATTGTTTGTCTGAACAAGCTGTTTTGATTAATGCAGCAGCCATTCTTACGTGTCTTCAAATGCTCTTCATGTTTCAGGTGTAGTTTATGGAGGTCTACTTGGTGGCATGGCATTGCTCAATTTTGTTGCCTCCATTCTTGGTTGTTGCGCAACGTGCTCATCCAGTTGTGGAGGCTGCTGCAACTGCCAAGCATGCTGTGTCAGCGGACCACATGATTATCGTGTGCAAAGACCAAATCAGGTAATTGTAATTTTTAACAACAGCAGCCACTCAATGCTTTATCATGAGGGAGTTTCATTGGAGTACAATCAAATTGTTAATGCAGTTTTCTGTCTGAACACTGACGCACACCTGTGAAAATAAGTCAACTGGGTATAATGCATGCCTCAATGCCTAGAGCATGGCTAAAATGATTTAACGTTGGCTTGGGCTAGTTGTTTTATACCAGGGAAAATCCCCTGTTCAGTGCAGTGTTCTTTGCCAGTGACTGTGGATATAAGTACAGGGTTAAAGTTCTATGCAATGTCAAGTGTAGATCTTGCTGCTTTAATGGTCCTTATGCAAGCACTGTTGTTATACCAGTGTGTAAATTCTACATGTTCAGTGATTACCGGTCACCCTTGACCTGATCTCATCACTTTTTCATTCTTCTCAGATGATGATTATGGTTGTAATAGTTATGCATGCATACACTTTTGTAAAGTACAATTTATATAATTTGTCACCTATCACAACAAGAACTTGCCCCCACAGGCAACTGTGACAGCTGCTGTTTTGCATGAGGGGCAATTGTAACTTGTGTGTGTGTGTGTGTGTGTGTGTGTGTGTGTGTGTGTGTGTATGCACATGAACGTGTGCGCATGGCATCTTGCATTGTGCACGACATGTAGTACCTGCCATGCTTCTGTTGTTTGCCATATGATGGTATACAAACATGCATATGTGTGGCGTAGGTCTCTTGCATGGACCTATCTGTACCGTATCTCATGCAATTCAATGCTTCCTGTACAAACTGCTAGATCTTTCTTGGCCATGCACAGCACATGCATTACTATAGCCCTTACGTTATGATGGTCTCATCATTAGTGTGAATGGCACATAGTAGGTTATGATGGTATTATCATTAGTGTGAATGGCACATAGTAGGCTATTGGAAGATATTTGTTGAAGCCTGCTAGTTTATAGTTACCATTCCAAGTAGTTTTCTTTTTTACTCATCATGCTGTTTCAAGAGCATGCATCCTTAAAAGCTGTAGTACTAGGACTTTTATAAGACAAACATAAGAATGTAGTTATCAGATCCATCATCCCTTTGAAGGGCGAAAAATGTCCGCAGTCCATGGAGTAGAATGTTCCTCAAAGACATCATTTGAAAGCTGCAGAGGAATCACCATATGCAAACCGTTGTACATGCACTAGACAAACACCATTTATTGTGAGGAAAGACATGAAGGCTGGACAAAAGATGCATTGATCCAGTTGATCACACATATTGTAGATTGCTCTGCTGCTAGCTACCTCAGCAGCCAGGTACCGTACTGTGCTTCATAATGCACACTCCATGCGTGTGGCAGAGGTTTTATGCTGTCTAAACTGGCAAAAAATGAGAAAAGAATTGATGATTTCCCTGGTGAGAAATGGCCTTCTCTAAGGGTTTTTTCATAATCACACCATATGACATCTGGTGCCACTGCCACTTTAAGACATGATTCACATTCACAGATTTCACATCTGCAAAGGCTTTGGAAGTCTTTCATATGAAATACGGTATTATATATACTATGACATGTATATGGGCTATCACTTAAACAAATTCCAGGATGGCATTTGTGAGAAATAAAGCAATAAAAATAAGAATAAGAATAAGCAAAATACTATCCAGAAAATAAATCACTTTTTGCCTTTTGTGATGTCATTGATAGTCAGAGTGGCTTTGTTTCCAAAGCATTTTACGAGGTGTTTTTGTTGACTGAACATTTCAGCTTGCTGCCGGTGGTTTCACAAGTAGCATGCAGTCGTATGGTACCTACCAGACAACGCCACACTGAGATGGCTACAGATCATTGGTCATCAAAGTTCTCCAAGAGAGACCGAAGCAATGTGTGCCAATGCCCACGCTTTGGTTTTGATTAATTTGGCTGATTCTGACAAATTGAAGCTTAGGAGCTTGTTTCAAATGTTTATGGAAGCCAGCTGTTTGTCATGGGTAATCAGACTTTTTGTACTGTTTCCTTGAACCACAGTTGTAGTTTTCCATTTATCAATCAGTATGTGATGTTCTCATTCTAAATTGCAACTGATGGTATGTGCGAGTGTGTATTTGACTCTTACAGGTTGTGTTGATATGTGTGCAGGTGTGCGAATTGTGTTGGCGTAGGTAGATCTAGACCGCAGGTGAATACAAGCATGAGAAGGGAATGGGTGTTGGGGTAGGTACTTGGTGTGGCTGGCACGAATGTGGGTTCCGAAGGTGCATGGAAGTCCGTATATTGGCTTGTGTGTGTGTGTGTGTGTGTGTGTGTGTGTGTGTGTGTGTGTGTGTGTGTGTGTGTGTGTGTGTGTGT
>JAOWAW010139098.1:0-10939 GCA_028565695.1 Nicola tetela
GTGTGTGTGTGTGTGTCAATTTGAAAAGAAAGGTGTAAGCAACAAAGCACATCTCACATGCAACAAGACAAGAAACGAAATGAAAATTACAACAACAGCAATTGGCCCATTCATCAGTCGATCATTGCCAGTCTGTACAGAAACCAAAGTGTGTGTGTGTGTGTGTGTGTGTGTGTGTGTGTGTGTGTGTATGTGTGTGTGTGTACGTGCCAGGATAATATGTAGTCAGTAAAACTTCTCAGTGTGATATAACGAAGCTTTTAATGTCAAAAGCAGTTGTGCCAACAGACTTAGAAATTAAAATCAGTATGTTTTAATTTTAAGTTTTATATGTCATTGTCACCTATACTATTACAAGCAAATATGGATGCTCGGGAAATGTCCTATCATTCTGGTGCTGTACAAAGCGCTTGAATGCAGCTACTATGGCTGGATGGTACACAGTATTTTTTGACCACTGCTTTCCCCTATAACCTGAATAGATGAAAGAGCATATGTCTGCATACTAGTTTAGTATGTTGGTCTGTGTAGAGCCTACTGTGCTGTAGCAGATAGGCCACTGTTCTGTGCTTTTACTTAGATACTACAGTGTATAGGCTACAGTTACCTGTCCACGGCCTGAATTCAGCCCCAGGCTTGCCAGGCGAGCCAACGATGACTGTCCAAGAGTCCATACATGGCTGGCTGCTCAGGGTTCAAACAAGCAGCGCGGCTCATGATGCAAGCTTGTGATGAATGCTCTTAATTGTGCCTGAAATGTTAACATTTATTTTGCTGTGGTTATGCGTATCAGTGGTATCAGCGGTTGGCTGGAATGGGCCAACAAAAATGCATGGATCAGAGTTTATTTGGGAAGATTAAGAGTCATTCAGTAATGCACTTTAGGGATGTAACGGATAACTTGCAAACATTATTGAATATTCTTTAGAGCTTATCAGTTGACTAAACTGTGAATGGTATACTAGTAGTGCTGGATATGTGCTACATGATAGTGAATGAGATAATCTTAGACATTCACTGAATGAAATACAATAAATTGAGCAGAACACTAGTCAGTACTAATGGTGCAGCCAAAAAGCAGGAAACAACTGTTTAGATGATAATGGGACGTCTAGGACAGTTATAAAGCAACAGAAGTCACTCTGGTTCACCAAGGGCTTATTGTATGTATGAGTATGCCATGGCTTTCACTGTCACATGCATCTGCTTAGCTGCTCTGATAGTGTGGGCTCAGTGTCTTAAGCTGCATGCAGATTATTTTCTGGACGTGGCTCCATGGCACACGAGCAAATGTTCAGATACAGTTTAACATGCCCTCTAAATAAAATTGTGTGCCCATATACAATATCAGCATACTGTTACATGTGTATTCAGCTGTTTGAATCCTGGATATTCGATAATTTATCCAACATTCTTATTTGAGGTCTAACAAGTTTAGTGTTGCTTTTTTCTCAATTTTGGTTATTTTTGCATATATTTCTACTGGATAGCATGACAATCATTGGAAACTATGATGATCCTCACATTTCCAAGGAAAACCTGGTGCTGCTTTAAAGAGAAGCTATTTGCCTAGTGCTATGTGAAGTTGGAAGCTTATCTCATCGGGCCAAGTAAGGAAAAAACATAGCTGTTTCTTGTCCCCTCTTGCCCATGAATATATTTTTTTTGTCAAAAATGAAGAAATAAAAAAACTGCCTAGCAGGCTACTCCTGTGTGTGTTTGATCCATACTATGTATGAACATGGCCATATCATACATGATGGCAGGCCCACAAAGATGCATGGGCCATATGCAAGCACATATTGCATTAGACTGTACCAAGTGCACAAGCATAAGACACATGTACATGCTACAAGTCCACTACACATACACATACACCACTGTCACTCACTAGAGATGTAGCCTTTACCACTGTACAATGAAAATCTGCAAGTACTTTGTAGATTAGATCATTCAACTTACTATCTACCACGTGAGAATCTTTTGCTGCTTGATGCCATTGTATACCACTATACCCATCACCTATATATGGAAAATAAAAGTAAAATCCTTCCTGCTGCTTCAATTTTTCACTGGACAAGAAAACAACCTTTTTTTACCTGGCCATAACACCTACATCAGAGATGTTGCTATTAAAAGTTCGTGAGACATGATTTCGAGAAAACAGAAAACTGTGTTGTTTAAAGGCTCCGGTCATTGAGTCACAAAGCTTTGATGTCCTGTGATCTAACTTTATGTCACAGGGAACGGAAGAGTTTCAGAAAAAAATACTGAACCTTCTGCATTTTACCATTTATACAGGCGCACAGACCATTTGGGGAAAACAGTACAAAACTAGGTTTTTCTCCAGAAGCAGGTAAGCAGACTGGCAGGGGGACAAAGAGTTCAGAACATAGATGACAAATGGTTACAGGATATTTGAGGGGTAGATTGAGGAAGAAAAATCACGAGAACCTAGCTCCAGACAGATCTAATTAATAACCTAGCTCCAGACAGATCTATTTAGATGTAAACTTAAGCGAAAATTGAGCTCTTTCTTGTTGCACCCCAATCCACCCGCTAGCTTTATCATGATGGTCTTCAGAGTGGCTTCAGGGCCGCGAACCACCACTATAGGGCCTTGGCTTGTTACAGGGTCTGACACAAACAGATCAATGGGTCTGACACAAACAGATCAATCTCCCAAAACATCATTAGGCTTATATGCACCAATACACTATAGTACTTAGTTATAGCATTTTAAGGATAAGTCAACAGGGACATGTTCCCTAATTAAAGGGGTTTACGACAAGAAAAATGCATGTAAACAAGGAAAAGAAGCCATAGAGAGAAAGGCAAAGAGAGAATAAGGAGTAAACATCACAAGAGGAGAGAACCAAATTGGTGACCTTAGGCAACATCTTTAAACAGGAATGCTCTACAGTGGGATGAAACAAATAGCTTGAAAATGTTATTGAATGTTCTATAACTGGAGTTTATTGAATGAAATTAATTGAATATATTCTACCGAAGTGCACAGAAACTCTGTACTAGCAACACTGGATATATAATGATGTACATGTAGTCATTTCAATACACGTACATAATTTATCAGAGCTCAACCCTCATTACCTACTATACTGGACATTACTTACTATTGAAAACATTCCAAACAAATGGCAAACTTGTTCAGGACTGGGCAATTTCTGCATGATCTACTTGTTGGAAACTTCGTACTATTAAGATACATATGCTGACTAACAGGAATAGACCTTTGCATAAGAAAAAAGTGTACAGCACTCACTCAATAAAACAGCACAGGTAGACAAGCACACTGATCATCAGGTATAACACTGTATAGCCAAAAAGCAGTGTTTGTTTCTACGATAAGGTAAACGATTTAAAGTGTTGTCCACTAAGGTATGCATGTCATGGTCCCATTCCCAGCTGTTCTAGATCTACACAGAGCTAATGCATGCTAGCTGGCTCAGTGCGTTTACAAATCTCTGGAGGCATGGCTCAGAGTCATTCTTTTGGTATGCATGACAACACCGGACCTCTAGGGCCGTATTCATGAATGTGGTTAGATACATGCATGCATTCCACTATGCGATGCAGTTACATGTATATTGAATAGCCCTGTTTGAATCAGTTTGATGTTTGACCATTTATCAAATATCCAGATCTGAGGCTAAATGTATGATTATTCGAATATCTGACATAATCATCTCATCCCTACTAGTATTTGAAATCCTATTCAAAACATCAAAGACATCACAAGTAACCAACAAAATTTAAACGACTTAAGTAAGCCATACTCATCCACCTCCCCCAAAAGCCCCAATTGGTGTAAAAACACACGCGGCACAGACTTCCTATGCAATTGTTGGTGGGCATATGTCAACAGAAAATACATATTTATGATGTCACAACAAACAAGCCAAGCTTGGAAAGGGTAAATGGAAAAGATGAATGGATAAGCACAAACACGACTCAAATTACGGTGAGCAGTTGGAGACACAAACCTCGTGTCACATGTACACTTGCAAAATATATACAGCTGGACAAACACTACTCACGTTAAGGTGTGTGGTTGAAAACAAACTTCATGTCACGTGTACACTTTGCAAAAATATACACAGTTGGTGATGGACGATCGAAAGTTCGAGCAGAATGGACAGCATAGCAAGGGTCAGCAAGCACAATAGGGTATGGAACAGTGAACACTGGAGTTACAATTATTTCATTCAGAGAGGTCAGACGCTTGAAAATCGGTAAACCTGATATGTGGTCTGGAAATTTATACAAGTCCATAGAGAAAGCACGGTGGTGGTTAGCAGAGTACAGCAATCAACAGGCCAAAGAGTGATAAAAAAAGCCAGCTATACAAAACGACCTCTCTTTGGTGAACCTGTTAAGTTGTCACCTGACGATGGTCGTTTTCTGGCAGACAAGCGGAATGTCTCCCACAGCTGGCTGTCATCAACTGCACCGGAGCCATTTCTTCGCCAACTGGCTAGAGAAACTTCATCACTGCGTGGCGGTAAAGAGTTGACAAAGGGTGGAATATGTGGAGAAGCTGCTGAAGTGGTGCTCCCACAAGACACACCAGAGGGGCAGGATACTGGAGGGCGAGAGAGCAAATGAGGATTGGAGTGCGGACTGTTGAGATGGTGGCTAAGTCCTGAGTTCTGGCATGCCATCGTCAAGGAAGAGTGATCAGGTGTTGCTCGTCCAGCCAGCATTGCTATAAGGTCCTCACGCCGAATGAAGCGCCGCTTTGTACATGCCCACTCAAGAACCTCTTTATTTCTCTGCTGATGACCACAGAGACGTGCTGCCTCTGTTGTGGCATGGCAAGCACTTTCACTTTCTGAACAGCACACACAACAAACAGACAACCAAAATTACGAGTGGAAGAAACAGATATGGCAAACAATGGCAATGATTCCTGCAAGATTCCTTAGCAACAGTTTCCAAGTGACAAACCAACACAAGTGGCATGGTCATTTGGACGAAGTGCTTGACGGAAAACAAAACATTCATTGGCAAGACAGTGTCTCATGTGGTATTAGTGTTCCATTCAGTTCTGTAGTCTGTTTTCTTTTGTCAATTTTATTAACTTATCCTTGGCTACCGCTGTTTATGGACAGATATCTTAGCACAGGCAGCAGTTAGTGACCAATCAAAGCACATCTCACCACAATCACACTGAAGCCTACATCATCTACATGATCTCGGTGGCGTCTGTGGCACGAGGGAAGTTCTTGCCCCATGAGATGTGCGGAACTACAAAGTCCCTTTCCTTACCCTAGTGATCTGCTCACCGTGCATATTCTCACCTACCATGTTCTATGTACTCAGTAACATCCACCATGTCTCTGAATGCACAAGAAATGAAAAAGTTCTATATTGGACAAGGAACTCTTGGTGGAGGCTTCTTGATGACTACCACAGTGTTGGTAGGATTACAGGAAGCAATTACTCGATTACAGAGAGCTTTGTGTCGAGTCTCCGAAGAAAAGCATTATATGAAGTGTGAGGAATAGCCATTTCGATGTTACCACATAACAAACAAAAACAGAGTTAAGCACACACGCAGAGTGAGAAAGGCAGTTTGAATTACGCTTCAACCACATTCAACCGTGAGAAGGGCAGTTTGAATTATTCTTTAACCACATTGGACTGTGATAAGGGCGGTTTGAATTACACTTTAACCCCATTGGACCGTGAGAAGGGCAGTTTGAGTTACGCTTTAACCACATTGGACTGTGAGAAGGGCAGTTTGAATTACGCTTTAACCACATTGGACCGTGAGAAGGGCAGTTTGAATTACGCTTTAACCACATTGGACTGTGAGAAGGGCAGTTTGAATTATGCTTTAACCACATTGGACCGTGAGAAGGGCAGTTTGAATTATGCTTTAACCACATTGGACTGTGATACCCCAGAGTGAAAGAACAAAGGCAATGTCTCAGAGCTGAAGCCACACAGTGGAGCACGTGAAATACGGCCACTGGAAAAGAAACTGAAATGGAAAGGGAGGCTTCTGCCACAGCCTATGCTCAACTGTGATATCTCAAATTTCAAATAATGCCTCTCCTGGAAATATCACATGAGAATTTTGAAGTTGAATGTGGTAGGAATGCATGGAGAAAGAACACAAGGAGAGAAGAATGTACCACTAGTCTCCCTACAGTTGAAGAATGTATCACTAATCTCCCTACGGTTGCCATTCTCTGTTTGCTCTTATTGGGATAATTCAAACTTACCCAAACGTCCATAAGCTATGGTGCCACTACGCTGTCTGATTGTACCAGCAGACTGACTACCAGTATCGTACTTAATACCTCCTTGCAACCCGTGGTATCGTAAACCCACTCAATGAAACATCACTTAAACTTAGTGATAGTTCAATTCTACTCTAGTTATTCCATTTAGCTGCAGGATCTAAGCTATGCATTTTGTTAAAGATGTGGGAAAATTTTAGCATGCTAAATTCAATGAGAATTTTCTCATAAACAAGTGGCATAGGTCCATAGAACCCTTGCAGGCCCTTCCAGTGTATTGGAAACCAAGGAGAAAACATTTGGATCGTGGCCAAGGAATATCGATGCTAGTAACGTGAGTACGGGAAACATGAATACAGGACGTATGGGAATGCATTGCCCCTCTGCAATGTTTTGATCCAAGTAAGTCTGGCATGTGAGAGCGCACTAGGCTGTACGCCAGCCGTACTGCCTTGTATGCTATTGTGTGGGAAACCATGTTATTGAAGCAGAAAGCACCACCCAATGTAAAAGACAGCTGAGCGAAGCACAACCCTTCCTCACTCCATGGCCCCAAAGTTTTCTTATTGGATAAGTATGTACTGGTACGTAATTAACATTTCATGTTTTGTAATAATTATCATGCAAACAATGATACGTGTATCGATTTGTTTGTCACCTGGACAACCATTAATGTCTGCAGGAAGTGAACCCTCTCCAGTCCCTACCCAACATGATTTGGTTAAAAAGTTACATTAGAATAATTCAGCATGCAAAAGTTTTACAGTATGCAAATTTTATCTGTCAATGTTCTAGTTGGCCATGCACATGGCCACAGACATACCTCAAACCAATGAGTACACACCCACACACACAACAGCAGTGTAGTCTCAATGAAGATGTAATTGCTATTTACATACTCTACTTAATAGCATGCGTATACAACACGTTAAATCAGCATGAACCCTCAGTAGACTGTGGTGAATATTGGGAAACCTTGAAACACCTACTGAGCATATTACCATTATGAAGCAGGGCTTAGAGCATTTACTACCTTCGCAGCCCACTTCAATTCACCAATCTCATCTTTGGCTAGTTCACCATGTATAGTACTTTACCCTTGAAATGGTGAAAACTTGAAGAAATTTTGTCACCTCATACAAGCCTCAATTATCTGGTGCACCCTGAGTCAATGTGAATTGAAGGAGATGGAATAGAGATGCTGCCATGGCAAAAACTGTGAGTATTTCTGGGTCTCCAGATAAAAGTACTTAGCCGCGTTTATTACTACCATCAATATAATATGTACGTTTGAGATTGGAAAGTCCTTCATCATTGCCCATTGTCCCAGACCAAAGAAAACATGTGCTTCACTCAGTTTCTCACTCTCACTCACTCAGTCTCTCTCTCTCTCTCTCTCTCTCTCTCTCTCTCTCTCTCTCTGTCTCTGTCTCTCTCTGTCTCTCTCTGCCTCCGTCTGTCTGTCTGTCTGTCTGTCTGTCTTTCTGTCTGTCTGTCTGTCTGTCTCTCTCTCTCTCTCTTTCTTTCTCCCTTTCTCGTCCTCCTCCTCCTCCACCTCCTCCTCCTCCTCCTCCTCCTCCTCCTCCTCCTCCTCCTCCTCCTTCTTCTTCAGACCAAGCAAGGCAAGACACAGGACTCTCTCAAGCCTGAAGTCATCAACATACCACGAAACAAATTTCCAACAGTAGCAGCAGTTTCCTGAAAAGGAGTCCATAATCCCACATCCGGCGAACGTGACAAACGCTCTGTAACAAAAGTCATGCTCTTCTTGTTGCTGCCAAGTCATCGAGTAACGATCACGAGTCCCCAAACAATGACCACGAACACCAAACGGCCGGTAAACTTACCCCTGCACAAGTTAGTCACAGCTCTGGCTGCTTCCTGAAAAGCAATCCACACACGCTCTTCCACATCGGCAGTGGCACTCTGTAGCCTGCTTTCCACATCATTATCCCTATCAACCTCTTGACAACACTTCTCTTCAAATTCTGACAACGGGCTATCCGCGTGGTCACCCATTCTAGATCTGCTACAAGGATTAAAGACTGTCCATGTACGGCTCTCCCTCCAGCGTTGTTGTACTATACAAACTCTGCGCACATGCAAAGAAGAGGAAACTGAATTCTACATTTCCTCGATGCGTGAACTGCACAGGAGAGAAACAGAGCCGGCAGCCGGCATGGTAGGTTGGAAAAAATAATGTTCGACCTTCTATTCCGGGCCAGGAACTACTTGGCTATCTGACGACACTGATCTGTACTGATAATTTTTACGTTCAAGGGATCGATGCCAGATCTACAAGTATATCAATTCTTGCGTAGATCTACTGGTACTGGGTAGAGTCTACTGTATGTTGAATGCTCATTATAGCAACCCACAAGCAAGCAGTGTTTGAGTTCACCGCGGACATACTCAAACTTCATATATATTCTGTTCCACGTTCACCTCGTTTCCAAAATGCTAAAAATATGCAAAATCATGAAATGAGTCTGCGGTTTTCGCGCGTGGAACTACGAATCAATCCCCAAATTAGAAGGAGATAACGCCGGGAAGAAGAAGAATTAGAAAGAGAGAAATCACTGGATTCCGGCGAGGCTGGTGAGAAAGAACGAAGAAAAAATCAATGGTCTCAAATCCCCAAATTGTCAATATTTCGTCGCCTCTGAGCTATCATGATTGGATACTTATAATAATATTATTGTATTCCCCAAGTGGTCTCTTATATCTGTACTGCATGGTACTACTAGTATCCTCTCTGCGCAATCATATCGCTATAGCAGTGTCCATGATTCTCTACGGCAAGAACATGTCTGACACGCTCTATTGGGGGCGCGTTGTTGAGCATGCGCTCCGTTCACGGCGGATGGGCCTTGGTACTTTAATAATAGAAAGCGAAATCGTTGCTCATCCTCTTCAAACGCCGATTCTCCGCCACTAAGTGACTTGACTGTCCAGGATCTGCTTCAGGCGATTCTGGTATTTAAAGCAGAAAACGCGTCCGTGGCGATCTCTTTCAGCGACTGAACCTGCAACGATGGCGCTATGCCAGGCTGAGTTTGCGGAGACTGGGATTCATGTAAGCGTCTTCGCTTAGCTGCATAAGCCGAGGACCAGCTGCCTTGCTCCGTACCTCGAACGTTAGCCGAGGTTTGAAGTTTCGTAATGGAGGATACGATTGGTGTGAGAAGTAGATTGGGTGGGGATTGTCCCAAGTTTTTTCTCCATTGACAAAATGCCGTGAGCACAGGACAGTATTGCGAGTCACATCTCCAAATCTCAAGTCAGCGTGATTTACCCGTGCCACCCAAAGCTGTCTTGCTTCAGGATCTTTGGAGAAAGTATAAAATGATACCAGCCTCCCTTCGACGACAGTCCCCCTTCGACTCGTGCACTCTGCTGCACAGCAGTGATCGTGACCACCCATATCCGGGCGATGAACGTCGAAAAAAAAAAAAAAAACAGGATCACTTATTAATACAAAGAATGGTCGAACTTTCGATCCTATCACAAGCTTTTTTTCTCAACCAGTCGTTCGGGCCAGGTGGAAACAATGCCAACACGCTGAGCGATGGTGAAACTGGACTTGCTCAAGACCCAGTTGCAAATGCACCGGTAGCAGGGTCGCATTCTGTTGAGCAGCGCAGAAATTGCCGACGGTGGGGACATAACTGGAGGCATACCTGGTCGTATAGTATTTTACTACCAGACAACAAAGGGTGAAAACAAGTGGCGCAGGCGCATGGAACCCTCGCAGGCCCTTCCTACGTATTGTAGACGCACGAGGAAACGTTGACAACGTGGCCAAAAAGCAGTATCGATGTTAGAATCATGAGTCTACGGGAAACATGAATACGGGATGTAGATCTACGTATACAACAGATCTACTGGCATGCATTCCTCCTCTGCAATGTCTCAATCCTAGTCATACTACATGTACTAAGTAGTACGTTTGTGCCCAGAGCGTAGATCTACGCCGTACAACCTTGTGCGGTTTTGGCAGGAAGCCATTTTTTCGAAGAAGAAAGCACCACCAACTGTAAAGGACGGCTGAGCGAAGAACAGCCCTTCCTCACACCCCGACTCCAAAACTTCATACTTTTATCGGATAAGTATGTATATACATGTACCGGTATTTTGTCAAAACACCACACTTCACCAGCACAAATATAAATTTGTTTGGCGACGTTTCGGTCGGTCAGCTCCAATCTTCGGCAGGCAAGTATAACTCTTCGACTATTCACGCAAACGATGATATCGATTCGATAGTCATCGATTGGTGAGTTGCCCGGCCCAAACTCTATCGTAGTATCGACAGATGTATCAGTTGATGTAGTAGCTCGGTCATGACATGTACATCAACATGTGCATTGTGTTTTCGAAGAAGAAAGCACCACCATTGTAAAAAACGGCAGCAGCGAAGGACAACCCTTCCTCACTCCTCGGCCCCCAAACTTAATACTTCAATCGGATAAGTATATTACACCGGTATTTTGCCAAAGCATCCCTCTTCATCGGCTCAAATTAATGTGTTCGGTGACGTTTCGGTCGGTCAGCTACAATCCAAGTCAGGCGAACTTGATAACCCTTCGACTATCATGCAAACGATGATATCGATTCGCTCGTCATCGGTTGGTGAGTTGCCCGGCCCAACCTCGATCTACAGATGTATC
>JAOWAW010139131.1:0-10938 GCA_028565695.1 Nicola tetela
TCTATATCTGGGTTACCAACTCCAGCCCCAAAGACATATCAAAACACCTGTCACACAGCCATGTCTAAAGGAAGTAAAAAAACTTGATCTTCAATATCCACGTGCAGACAAGAGTTCCAAGAGTAACAAAGAAAAAGTGATGTAAGAAAATGGCTGCTATTGCATGGCAACAAGTATTAAGGTATACGTATGCATTGTGAGAGCATTGGACTAACTTTATTCTGTCAAGGAGTGCGTATATGTAAGGGATTTCACAGGTGAATGTTCGTACGGGTGATTTGGAAAATACAGGTGATACCGCAAGTGATATAGGTGAAACATGCCCCCTCATTTGAGTCTGAGACTATGGAGCAGATGGAAGAGAAAAAAAACGCAAATTAAAACTCATTGATATGAGATGAACTAAGAGCTGTACAAGGAATAAGAGTTCGGGTAGGGAAAAAGACTCACAAATATCAACGGTTGCACCAATACACACGGCCACCTTCAGTCTTCACGATGTAGCTGCACCTGCGTTTGTCAATGCCGATGACTTCCACAATTTCATTCTACAGCTTAGTTACAGGATGCTGTACACGTATGACGGTTCCAAGAGAAAGTTCAGGCAACTCTCAAGAGTGAGCATTGTATTGCGCTTTTACTTTGGCGTGAAGACTTGTTGCTTTTTTTATTGGCTTCCTCTCATCGTAACTGCCACTTCTTCTTGAACGCTTGGTAATGTGTGGCAACATGTGATCACATTGGACGTCCATAAACCATTTGTGCCAAGCTCAGACCGTTGGCATGAGGAGTATTCTGGAACTCAATTATAGCCTTCCTGAATGGACCAATGTTCAAATTCCCAGTGGGACTGCACTTTGAAATCAGTGACTTGATGGCCTTTCCTGCCTTAAACTATGCCCTCTCTTGTGCATTCTTCTTCTTCTAAAATCTTTTGCCTGAGTCTCTAACTCCTGCTCATCTCAAGTGTACCTGTTTGAGGCAGAAAACATAACAGGGCTGGAGTTGGTAACCCAGATGTAGACATCATTCTCTTACAACTTTTGGTGCTGGAAACCCGGAAGAGACTAATCATGTCGGAAGAGCAGTTTCGTACCTGTTGAATATTTCTGCTGTTGTAGTTGTAGCCTGTTGGACTGAGTTTGGAACAATCAGTCGTCACCATGTCGTTTAAACTCGATGGGTTTTTGCATTCGTTTTGAGGAAAGCAGGATGATTTTGCTACTTTCTGCTCAAAACTTTTAGTGCTGTGTAAAGTGAACAAATGGAGTACAGATGCAGAGCAAATGGCCCATTTGCCTTTGTTACTAGATAAAGGTGCATATACCGTATTTGGCAAGCTTTCAGATCAGAGAAAAGGTAGCTCTGAGGAAGTCCGAAAAGTCCTTCAAGCAGGATTTCAACCCTCTGCTGCAGAGTACACTTCCTTTGTAAACCAGAGGTTGACCTCCAAAATTGTTGACGAGCATTTGGCTGACCTCAAACAGCTGTTGAAGTTGTCTGGTCATGCTACATCATCAGATGATAAGGATAGAGACAAATGAGAAGAAAGAAAAGATTGAAAGCTGGTTTCAAACCTATGGCGCCATCACCTGGCTAAGATGAACTCCATGATGGTGACTACCCAACCACTTGGCCAGTTCAAGCAGCATTTCAATCCTCTGCTGCAGAGGCGTACACTTCCTTCGATGATAAGGATCCTATGCTTACTGAGCAATTCATCAAAGCATTGCTGGCGGACTTTAGAAAGGAAATTCATACCCAGTGTGCTGACTGCAGCAAGACCATTACAGATATTTCAAAGTGTGTGTGAGCTATGGCTGTGGAGGACGACGGTGTCAGGACCACTGACAGTACACAGTCCTTAGCAGCTGTGGCTAGTGGACGTGGGCTGATATGCTATTCTTGCAAGGAGCCTGGACATGTGCAACAGAATTATCCAAAGGAGAAAAGGAAAGCTGAAACAATTTCAACTGGTCAGTCATCCAAGGGTCTGAAGTGCTTCAATTGTCAGCAGTATTGACACTTAAAAAAGGATTGTCTGCAATGCAGCTCTGCTGGGAGGACAGAAAATGCATAAAAAGCTGTGCGTGCAAGTGCTACAGGAATAGAAGCTGCTGATGAGCGTTGTGTGGAGTTCTGTTTGTCTGTGAAGACGTTTTCAGAGCTTGTTTGTGTGTCAATGTCAGTAAAAAATTGTTCTGGCCAGTGGACTGCTTTACCATGCATGGTTCACACTGATTGCACCCGTTCACTAATCATAGAGAGTGCTGTCGATATAGCTGGTGCATCTGAGCTACTTACGCCCACCGAAGGCTTGGTTGTCAGGATTAACAGCAAGCCACTGAAGTCAGTCAGATGTGCTGTATTGACAGTCAAGCAACAGGATGACCTTGTGTGACTTCCTGAGGTATCAACCAACTTCCTGGTCATGGATAGACTGGAAGGTGTGCCACCAGTGTCGTGATTGGAAATAACATCATCAGTGAGATTGGTGGGATTCGTGTGAAATACCAGGATAGTGAGGTATCATCTGTTGTTTTCGGCAAGGATAATGACTGTACTGCTACTGCTGTCAGCCAAGAGCCAAGCCACTCAAAACTGCCACATTGTGTATCAGTGGAGCATGATGGCAAAGATGTCATTCTGGCAGACATTGATTTCCGAGTGAGATAGTGTGCAGAGAAGAAGCACTGGTCATTGCAATGGATGTGGATTGACGAGAAAACTCCCGACTTCCCGACAACAACTCTACCTGGAGAATATTCTTGGGCAAAGCTGAGTGAGCAGCAAGAAGAGCAGTTCCAGGAGGAGATGGAAGGGTAGATATATAATGGATGGTTCGTCAAACATGATCAACAAGCATGGTGAAGTTGCTGCTGTTTTGCCTATCCTGGCTGGGTGTCAAGACCACAAGGAAACAACACCCATATGACCTTGCCTTGAGTCCACCACACATCCCTTTTTACGGTTGATAGACATGCCCAAGAAGTAGAAAATAAAATAAAAAAATATGCAAACACATACATGTCAAAAGGTAACTTATTATAGTTAGTAACATTGACTGCAATGACTGGTGATGTTCAATCAATCCACGTGACAACGTGCATGCTGAGAGCGTCGAGCGGTGGTGTCACTTGGGGTTGGTGGAACAACTGTATGAACAGCTGAAGCTGTGGCTGGTCCAGTAAGAGGGACATAGGGACGAAGGAAACGTCAGTTGTTCTAATAGACGCGACCAGACGGTAATTGGACGTAGTAGTCCCGGTCACGTCCAATGGCAACAACAATGCTATGAGTGGACCACAAACAAGTGCAGGGGTCTTGTATATCGACATGTGGGCCGATTGAGATTGGCTTCAGCGGTCGAGCATATGCATTGTATGCTGCTTCTGAGCGTTGGTGGATATGGTTGTCCCAGTGGTCGGTGACATTGGCTTGCATCTGTCAATCTTTGGCAAGGCTTTTATGATGTGCAAAGATGAAGACTGGAGCGGATGACCAAACAACACTTGTGCAGGTCTTCAACCATCTGCTCATGGGGTGTTTCTCCATTCCAAGAGGCCACGTTGGAATGTGTCAACATCAAGATAACTGTTGCTGGTAGTCTTGTAAATGAGATTCTTCACTGCTTTCATTGCTACCTCAGCATGCCTGTTAGATTGTGGGTGGTGAGGAGTGGAGGAAACGAGGTGAACTTGCCAACGCTCACAGAACTTGGCAGTGTTGTGATGAAAACTGGGCGACCATCAGTGCAAAGCTCATCAGACACACCAACATCAGCAAACCACCAACGTAAGCAGTTGATAATGTCTCATGTGGTGGCAGACTGCCCAAGGCAATCAACACACAGCCAACCTGATAGGTGGTCAACATAAACAATAAACTCCCAATAATGGCAGTTGAAGAGATCAGCACTTGTTTGCATAAATGGTAGGCTAGCTTGCGATGTTGAGATAAGTGGCTCTTGTGGTAATGAGGACTGTCATTCACAACACTGGGGACAGTCAATGGCGTTATTCATGTAGGGCCAGTAGACAATCTGTTGAGTGCGCCGCTTAGTGCGTTAAAGACCTTGGTGAGATGCATGAAGATCTTCAAGGACATTTGGTCTAAAATTGTGAGGAACCATAATACGTCGGACTTTCATCACAATGTTCTCATCGATACTGAGCTGTTCTTGGCAGTCCCAAAATGGTTGAAGTTCAGGTTCGAGGTTGCGCTTACGGGCGGGAAATCCCTCAAGAACGGTTTTGATTAATTTTTGGTGCTTTACATCACGAGAAATCCGTATGAGATCACCGGCAACACATTTTTCATAGTCTTGTGCCCTTAAATGCTTCTTTACTAGGTAACGATTGTGATCGCGATTGATATCGATCATGATCCATGCGCACGACCGCGATCAAGTGCGCAACCGGAAGAGAGAGAGGCCGGAGAGATAGATAGATAGATAGAGAGAGAGAGAGAGAGAGAGACAGACAGACAGACAGACAGACAGAGAGAAGGAGAGAGACAGAGACAGAGACCGAGACAGAGACAGAGACAGATTTAGCTATGTACAACAACTGAAGAAAAATCAATAAATCATTATTTAGAAGTTTGCTTCTTAGGCTTGCCATGTGTTGCCCTGATTCTCATGTGCACTGGGATTCTCTTTGACTCTCTTGCTTCTCCCCGATGACCTGCACTTCCTGATGATGCTCTTTTGCAGCCCTCCAGTACACTCCCTACAAGTCACTGAGTATTTGCGTCCTGAAAAGCAGCTGAAGCAGCCATCCTTGTACAAGACTCAATTGAGATCAGGGACAAGGGAATCCCACTAACAAATACTGTCCAACAGCGCAGATGTTGAGCCCTTTCAATTCCAAACCTCCCAACAGCTCCTCAACACTTGCACAGTGCAAATGCACCTAGACCACTACGTCCTACCGGTATGCCCTGCCATATACACATTGGTATACCTATACTGTCTCTAGCATAGTATTATGGGGAACTGGCTGGACTGAGTGTCCCTGTTTTCTTCCATTTTGACCCCTTATACGCAGGTATATTGCCATGACAGTCATCCCTAAAGACTTGACTGATCGCCGGAGCAAGCAGCAGCGGAGAAGAGAAGTTCACTCCTTTCCTTTCCTTCTCTTGAAGACTATGTGGGTGTGATTTGAGGCCCAAAGTTCACTAACTTTGTAGTGAATTAGACCTGTGGTTTTTACGAATTGTGTCTATTTTCTGGTGTCTTGGATAGCTCCTGCTGTGTGTTTTTCTGGGTGATCTGGCGAATTAGTCCAGCACTGACGCAGAAGTTGTCATTCGTCTTTCTCCTTGGCGCACTCAACCAATAGAAGTATGTGAGTAAATGGCGTGAAGGCGTGATTCAGAAGCAAGTCTTTGCCCCTCTTTAGACCCACAAGTCTTTTACCACCATTGTTGAGAAGAACTTTTTTACAGACTCATCGTTTGCAGAATCTGTTTTCATCTGGTGAATAATGAGCTCACATACAACATATAAGTGACTGCTTCAAGAAGACAGAAGGTTGGCAAATCGCCATTTACTTACATACATTGGCAGTTGTGCTGAAATTTTTTTTTTATATGTACTGCCAGTAATTTCTTGCGATGGTCGTTGCGAATGACATCTCGTAAATGAGTGATTTGTGCCGTGCTGAACAATGGACCATCATGAGCATGCATGAAGCAGGTGTGAAGAGTTGGCCAAGGGTCGGCAGATAATTGATGGTCCTCAAAGTGGTCATCTTCTGTCACAGGGTCACTGACGGGTGCTCGTGATAATGCATCTGCAAACGCACAGTCCTGACCACGTTGCCAAACAGTGTGAAACTGCAAAAGCTCGATCTTCATGAGTAATCGTTGCAGTCGTGGATTCTCCACCTGATCCAGTGTATAGTTGTTCAGAGTTAGGACCAGTGGACAATGATCAATGACAATCTCAAATGGTATTCCGGCAAGGTAGAAATAGCATTTAAGCATAGCCCAAACAACTGCGAGCAGTTATAGCTCAATCATTGTATAACAGCTTTCCGTGTCAGTTATGAGCCGGCTTCCACATTGTATCAGGCGTGATCACTTGTCGTGCTTCTGCCATAGGACATATCCAAGTCCTTTGGTCCGCAATGCATCAGTCTCCAATCGAGTAGGTAGCCTAACTAGAAAATACGCTAATGTTGGCATGTCGATAAGAGCATTCTTCACACGTTGAAATGCAGTTGAGTAAACAGACGTCCAGATGAATTCATTCTTTGTCTGGAGAAGAGTCCGAAGTGGGTTTGCGGCTTTGGCAATCGTTGGCATAAAGTCACTGTATTGGTTGACCAGACTCATAACAGAACATAGGTCCGTACAGTTTGTTGGAATCAGGAAGTCACGAGTGGCGCTTGTCTTTTCAGGATCAAGTTTCTGGCCATTATGGTTGATGATGTACCCACAGTATATTATGCTGGGTTGCGCAAACTGAAATTTATGTGCAGAGAGCGTGATTCCGCGCTCATGAGTATGCGGAAGAATCTCCCGCACACGCTAAACATAAGCATCAAAGCTGCTACAAATGTGAGGCAGCTGCCAAAAATTTGAATGAAATTGTCAGAGTCGGAAAATGCAGTATCAGTGTGCTGATTATACTTGTCGCCAGCAGAAATCAGACCTTGCAGGTTCTGAAGGTAGCGATAGCGACCCCAAGATGTGATGAACGTTGTGAGTGACTGTGACTGTTCAGCAAGCAGTACCTGCCAGTAACCATGACAAGCATCAAGTTTTGTGAAATACTATGAGTTGGAAATCGCTGAGATAGCATCTCAAGGTGTCCGAACTGGGTAGATAGGCCTCTAAACTTGGTTGTTGAGCTTCCGTAAGTCAACAGTTAAATATTTCTCATCTGTGCCTTTCTTGAAGATGATGACATCTGGATAACACTACTCCAATGGCTCTGTTACTAGTTCAATAATTCCTTCAGCCATCATAGAATCAAGTTGCTCTTTTACCTGCTTCCAATAAGCATAAGGTGTGACACCTGGAGCATTGACACAAAATGGTTTGGCATCAGGCTGTAATTCAACCATCATGGGTGTGCAACACATTGATGCGGGGCTTGAATCCGATCCAGCAAACATGCCAGACAACTCTTCAAGGAGCTGATCACGAATTTTTGCCATTTGTTCAGAACTTGGTGGTCCATCATTATGTACGGTCAAGCAATGCTTCGAGGGTCAATTTTGTGGAAGGAGACCCAGAGCCTTCAATGTTGATGAGAACAGAAGAGCTCCTTCCAGATTGCAGTATACATGGATGACTGTAGAGTATTCTTTTTCACCATAATCAAGGATGGCTGTCATCTTTCCACAACTGTGGAGCGGGCTCCCATCGACACTAGTGACACACTGTTCGTCCAGTGAGACCCCGGTCAATTTACCACCAAGGGATTGTATGATTGAAGGTCTGATGGTATTTACTGTGCTGCCAGGGCCAGCAAGCCAAGTGTGTGCGCGCACCTTTGAGCTTCCAGGCAATGAGGTGCCGATTAGAACTGCCGGTTGCTCGTCAACAGCCACATGTTGTACTTGTAGATGACTGAAGCTTTTCTTGGTTAACAGCGATGATGAAGCTTTGCACAGGCGCTGGAAGTGCCTGACTTTACCACAGGAATGGCACTTTCTGTTCTGGGGAGGACAAGCAGATTTACTGTGTGCTGTATGACTGCAGTTTGGGCATGTCTGTTGTTGGCTTGTTGTGCTTCCTTGTGATTTGATGTCGTCAGCTTTGAGGACTTTGACTATGCTTGTTTACCGTTTGACTACTGATGGTTTGACTTCCGCACAGCCTATACATGGGATGCGCTTTGAGGCTCCATAATGCTGTGTCTTGTCTGCATGGCAGCCTCTTGTGTGCAACAAATTTTAACAGCTTCGTCTAAGGTAAGCTGCGGTGTGGCCAATAATTTGTGCCTCATCTCGTCATCACAAATTTGATTACCAAACGACCACGCATTATCTCTAATGAAAGCTTTGTAAATGAGTCTTTGCAGTGCTGGCAGAGTTTTGTGTTGCATGACCTGCACACGGTATTGTCCATGGCAAAATCACAGGCGTGGAAAAGCTCTCGCAGAGACATCTAAAATTTGTCCAATGACTCACTGCAATCTTGATGGTGGTTATAAAACGCGATCCTATTCAGCAGAGGGTTCCTCTGCCATCGAATGTACAGGCACACCCATTTAATAATATCATCGACATTGTCGTCTTGTTGGGTGGGTATATATGATGGCTTTTCATAGAAAACGACAAATGTCTTCATCTCAACATTGTCATAATACTGACACTCTTGTCTCAAGATCCTGCTGTTGCGAGTGCTGGCAGCGGTAGTAGTCAGCGAACAATTCTTGCCATGCTGTAAATTCAGCCATCGATGACGATGATAGCAATATCGGCTTATCTACTGTGTTCACAGGTCTGGCCAGCGGTGGAGCAGTCTGTGCCATGGCAGATGGATGGTCAAACACCTGAGGCTTTGCCTGAAGAACTTTTCCTGGCATTGCTGAGAGGTGATTTTCCCTTTAAGCAGCAGCTTCCATTTGCGTCTGCATGAACACCACGAGCTCGTTGAATCACTTGGGCGATTGGTCACCATTGCTTGGGTTCGGCTCTATCATGATCAGACGAGAGAGGGAAACACTGAGCTAAAAGTTTAACCCAAGTTGGCACTGTGCCATGTTATGTTTTCTGCCCCAAACAACTGCACTCGAGACAAGCAGGAGTTAAAGACTCAGGCGAAACATTTCAGAAGAACAAGAAAGCACAAGAGAGAGAGAGAGAGAGAGAGAGAGAGAGAGAGAGAGGGCGTAAGATAGCGAAAATAACTGGTCTAGCGTACCGTTGTGCACATACACAATGTTGGGTGTGATGGGTCAAATTGTATTGCATATGTTATAGGCTTTGTCCATTCTATAATTAGTATCAATTATCACTATAAGCCCCAAAGACAAAAAAGCCTGTCACACAGCCATGTCCAAAGGAAGTAAAACTCACTTGACCTTCAAGATCCATGTGCAGACAAGAGTTACAAGAGTAACAGAAAAAGTGATGTAAGAAAATGGCTTCCATTGCATGGCAACAAGTATGAAGGTATCTGTACACATAATATTACAAATGCAAATTACTGTTCATATTGATGCTCAACTTCCGTTTTTGCCACTGCATCTTAAAGTGATATACCACAGGCTTCATCGTGAGTATTGTAGCATGAGCAATCCCGAGGAAGAGTTAAGTCTAGATTGATTTGTTATGGGTATTGGCGATGAGAAAATTTGAGCAGAGTTGTTATGCCACAGGAAAGATGATAGATCTTTTGTCACTTTGGCTGATGTTGTAGATACAGCAAAGTCATGGGAGTTGGTTATGAGCATGAATGCATGAGTCAAAGAGTCACAGCATACAGATGAGCAAGTGCATTTTGCATCCAGTTCCAAAGCATCTGGTCAGAACAGAAGCAGTACGAAAGCAGCTGGAAAGCAGTATTCGCATGTGTCATGTGGCTACTGTGGTGCACTGGAACAACATAACTGCAAGTCTTGTCCAGCAGGCAAGCCTGGTGTGACTTGTTCTCACTGTTATGGCTGCAACCACTTTGCAGTGGTTTGCAGAAGCCCAAAATATCACTTTAAGACGTTTTCCAGTGGCAGTCACAGCAATACCTCATCACTGTTGACCACTACTCAGATTTTTGTAAGTAGATCTGTTAGAAAACACCCTCACAGTCACCATTGTGGAGAAATCTCAAGCTCATTTCACTTGTCATGGTATTCCTGAGATCCTGTTGACAGATAATGGGCCTTAATTTGTCAGTGCAGAGTTGGTGTCTTTCTGCCAGTCATATCATATTAATCATCAGACATCATCGTCCTATTGGGCACAAGGTAATGACAAAGCAGAATCTGCTGTTAAGGTTGCCAAATTGCTTTTGCAGAAGCCACCTGACTTTCAGTTCACCCTTCTGCAGTATCGCAATACGCCACCTGAGGGTCACACCTTCCGTCCAGCTCAATGTCCCATTGGCTGTCGAAGCCGTCAACTGCTGCCAGCTTCAGTGACAACTCTACAACCGATGTCTGGAACATCCACTAGGATGCACAAGGACATATGCAGAAAGCGTGAGCGAGCTAAATTTGCATATGATCGAAACCACCATGCTACCTCTACTCTGTCAAAATTGGCTGTTGGTGATAATGTGTATGTCAAATCACTGCCAAAGAGTATCCTTGGATGTATAGCCAACTTAGGCGCATTGCTGGACCCCAGTCATATGTAGTGAGAACGTCTGGTGGGGAAGTTTGCCGTAACCATAAGAAGATCAAGCCAGCAACTCCACTGTCACAACCACTGGTGAGTTGAGCTCTCCCTGTTGTCAGCCAATTGTGTATGAACCCAGGTCATGCAGCTCCAGCCATCCCAGTGTCATAAAAGTCCACGACCCCTCCTTTGGGTGAAGTACAATCTACATCAGTCAGTCAGTTCAAGGAGCCACATCAACACCGGATCCTCGGCAAGATTTCTTTCTGGTAGGTATCCTCCCCTTCTTTGCCTTTGAGTACACCATAGCTTTAAATCATGCGCTCTAGTCCTGTTGTGAGACCTCCAGTGACTTATGACTCCTCCTAATCTATGTTCCTCTCTTTGTCTCTCCCTTACTTACCTTCATTTTCTTCTCTTGATCCATTATCTGATATTCTGGACTCCAGTTATGCTTCCATCAATTTCTTCTCTTTCATTATTCTCTCTCAGAAAAGGGGCAATGTTTTAGTACCTGGATACGAGGTCTGTACCTTTGAGAGATATGCATTGTCATGGCTACTAGCCTATGTGGTCATTGTTTGATAGCCTTTTGTCATCATGTTTTTATGTTGTCTATGAAGAAGATAGCAAACATCTT
>JAOWAW010139164.1:0-10936 GCA_028565695.1 Nicola tetela
CAATCCTTAGGCTCAAACTAGATGAGTCAAAATGCACACTTGACACCCACAAATTAAACACTGCTATTGGCAGGTGGGCAGAATAAATGATACTAGCGCGAAAACACACTAGCCATGGGCATTGTTATGTACAGTTTATATATATATATATATAAACAGTGCTCTTTTCAGCTAGTACACACTGTATAATAATTGCTCCTAAATGTGTACATGTGTTGCTTTTAGATAATAGTCTATAGTTATGCATTTGTTGTAATGATACTGCTGCACAGACTGACAAGAACTGGGTCCGACACAACAAGCCCACGGGAGGAGAACCCACCAGACATTGTAAGTATGATGACACCACACACACGTGCGCACGCGCGCGCGCACACACACACACACACACACACACACACACATGATTAGGTTCCGGAACAGATTGGGTTTAGTCTTGTATTAGTGTTGTAGATTTCTCCCTCTCTCTCTCTCTCTTTCTCTCTCTCTCTCTCTCTCTCTCTCTCCATTTCAGTTTCTGTATAACTGGCAGTGATCGACTGATGAACGGGCCAATTGCTGCTTTTGTAATTTTCATTTCGCTTCTTGTCTTTTTGTGTGTGAGATGTGCTCTGTTGCTTACACCTTTCTTTTCAAATTGACACACACACGTGCACACACACAAATAAACAAACAACACACTTATCCAAGCACTTGTTGGGCAGAGGGTTTTCTAGACACGGGAATTTGAGATGCTACGTTTGCATACATGCATCCACCCATACTTCACTATGGGCTATGGAAAAGTGCTGGCGCTATTGCACAATGCCCGCAGGCCTTTGCTGTTTTTGTGGTTTCAGCAGCCCTAGCTGCATGTGGAGGACCTGGATGGTGATAGTGGAAGATAGTAAGAAACTAGACAGTTGTCTCCATCTTGTAGTAAAACCTGCCATTTAATGTGGGTAAGAAACCAAGCAAAAATGAGATTAACCAACTTTCCAGCCTTCCCACACCTTGTCTCTACGAAGCAAATATTGGTGGACAGCTCTAGTTAGTAGTTTTAAATCTAAAAAAATCATGCTCCTGTTAGGTTAGAGCAGCAAGATTTCTGCAAGCAACACTGGCCGCTTTGGGTTGGCACCTCGGCTGAACTTTTTGCAGCACTGTGTGCTTTTCTAAACTGGGTTTGCCACCTCAGCCAAACTCTCTATTGGCACCCGCGCTCAATGGGTCTAGGCGAAACTGCACAGCCCCATAAGCTTACATACTAAGTAATCACTTTCCAGTTCGAGTCCCTGCACTATCCAGTTCGGATCCCTTCGATATATTGCTTTTGAAATCCATGTCTCTTAATTTGCCTGTGCAAACCACCTGTGAGTTACAGCGCTTTAATGCTAGTACCTATTCAAAAGCAATACCCATGGTATAGGGGAGACACGGTCAGTTAAAGTGTGTACTACCAGCTCACGTGCGAACTTGTGCGGTGACAAATGTTTGGCCCCATCATAAGGCCACATACTTGAGCAGATCGCCATGAGAGGCGTTTGGATGAGAAAATGATTGGTCAGTGGTCACGCACCCCTCAATATACATACGCAGGGTTACCACATTTTTTGAATGGAAAATTAGAGCATGACATGCAATATGAAAAAATGTGGCAGATATCCAACCTCTCTAGGGGCTCTGGTACATGCTTCCCGGAAATTTTCAGAAATTTTAAGGGTCAGAATGCCAATTTGGGGGGAGGGTGGTGGTATGAAGTTTGCTTGAAATGAATAATTTTTTGGAACATAGCACAATATCAGAGCACTAATAGCCATGTTTCAGAGCTGCTCCAATTTTCGGAGCAAGTGGCAACCATGCATACTGTACATGTAATCCCAGATAATTTTGGTAGAAAAATTTTTGATACAAGGGAAAATGGCTGTTTCAGTGCAATTTTAAATTCGGTATGAGCACCAGGTGGGCTTCATCTTTTGTAGTACTATAGAACAACTACGCAGTAGACTACTAATCTGGTGCACAATAGATGGCCCTATTGCATTGCTGGTGGTGCTTAGGTGACGCATGTCTGCAGGCATGTAGCACTTAGTAGTCGACCTACCTTAGCGAACCACAGTGAGGAGCATGCAAGTGAGACTGCTTGCGCTGGTACATGGATATATACATGTGCATGCATGTTCTGGGAGAACAATGCTGGATTGAAATTAAATTTGGTAATTTTGGTTTCGTACCAAATTTGCCGAAAATTTCTGACTACCGAAATTATCTGGAATTACAATAATTCAGTTCAAACTTGCGTAAGAAATACTCTTTGATGGTTCACTTGTCATCAGATTCATGGAAGACCTAACAGCACTATTCAATTACTTTATTTTTCAAAACAGTTGTCAGTAGAACTTGGTCTCTGATATGTATTCATGTATGGTCTATTGTATCAATTATTAAAGTGTATGATGTATAGTAATATGGTAGCTACACACTCTACATGTAACCATGTGGCACAGTTGCAGAAGTATGGTGCATTTCAGATAAGAGAGGGAGAGAGAGAAAGAGAGACAGACAGACAGACAGACAGAGAGACAGAGAGAGGTCCAATAAGCAAGGATTTGGACAAGTAAAGGGCAAAGTAGAGACAAAGGCCACTACCTCTATAACTCATTGGGCAATATCTAGATCTGTAAGGAAACAAATTGGTTGTTTGGATTAGGCTGTAAGAGTTCAACTGATAGAGGCCATACATGTCGTTGGCTGATCACCAGTTTTTCTGTATTTCTGTACATATGTATATATGATTATTATGTATGTGTGTATGTATGTATGTATGTTGACATGTGTATACACATTCACTGTTGACAGTTATCTTTGCAATTATACACAGCCAACAGAGGGTGGCCAATCAAAGGACAAAGGATGGTATAAGCTCATGTTCCGCAACATGCACACAACAGGTGACCCGCACTTCACACCATCACAGGTCAAACGTAAGTATAAGAACAACCATAGAACTCGTGGGCATTCGAAGTGAACTAGCTGCAGATGCAGCACAGTTCTGTTGAAAAGTATAATACTGCTCTGCTAACTCATGGTCTTGTCACTGCTCACTGATCATCAATGTGTGTGTGTACATGTATGCATGCCTGCATGTGCATGTGTGTGTCTGCGTGTGCTTGCATGTACATGTGTGTCTTTTAACTGCATCATCACAAGGTGGCTTGGGGTGTCAAGGTTATCAAAAATTTTACAGAATTCTCATCTGTGACATTTGTCACCATGCATGTAGTCAACACATTCACTAACATTGTCATTAACAACACCGCGAAATATTGGCTTAAAGCCGCACTCAAATTGAAGTTGCAATTTTTCCAGTGTTTGCCTGTATAAAAGCCAAACCTGAATACAAGCTGTGGCTACAAAACAAAACTTCGAGGTGTGTAAGAATGCATACCGGTGTCAAGAAGGACCACTTCACCTGTGTTTAGTTTGAACTCTGACCCATGCTGTACTCCTCTTGTCTATACAGTGGCATTGTCACCTGCCATGCATGAAGAGCATTCACTGACCTCAGTAGTGGGCTTAGCCAGTAAACAAAAAATAGTCCTGAATGCAAAATATCTCAATGGGACGTCTTCCTTAAGGGTTTCTCACCTGGAAACCTAGGCATTGGCACTAATTTGTCCTCGAGACTTGTGAGGGCAAAGTAGGTGCACTTGAATAGAAGCTGCTGCAATTCAATTGAGACTTCTGAGGGCAAAGTAGGTGCACTTGAATAGAAACTGCTGCAATTCAATTGTGGCTTGAACAGAATCTGCTCAAGCATGGGGGCTATCTAGCAGTCGTATAATGATTTTGTTTTGTTATGCTCCTTGCTGGTAAGCTGAATAAACCTGAGGGCATAGTGCAACCACGCAGCACTGCATCATGTTTGTAGAAACCTTGATTGTGAACGAAGTGCCTTTGTATTCCCTTTCCTCTTTCTCCTCCTCTCTCTCTGTCTGTCTCTCCTTGTTTTGTTTTGACTTCAGTGCAGAGATCATCAACCCTTGATAGTTCTTCCAAGGTTAGTTTATCAGGCTTTAAATGGTTTGTCCACATTAAGTAATTCTGTTGTGAAGCCCTCTTGTGCTTCACCATCTCAGCATCAATTTGTCACTGTGGTCTGTGTAATGCAGACTGTGACATGTTCAGCTGCCACAGTCAATTTGTGCATTTTCTGGGTAACAGTGACTTCTGAACCAAAATAACACTATCTTATAAGCAGTTGACTGCAAGGCAGTGAAACATCATCAATCTTATTTGAGTGAAGCTCTTGTCGACTGCTTAAACATCAGCAGTCTTATTTGAGTGAAGCTCTTGTCGCTTGCACTCAAGCCTCCAAAACCTCAACAACTGTCCTCTGTATTTCTTCCTGCACAATTGCAAGTGCTAAAGCATGATGAGAATGGTGAAACTGACGAAAATATAAACCACAAACACGGAGAAGCTCACAACTGAAGTGGTTTATCCAAGCGTATCCAATAGGTGTTTGTTCATGTGGAAGGTGAGCTGTTTTGTTTTGTTGCAGGGACCTCCACCTGCCGTTGCTCCAAAGCCATCCAGAAGGTGAGACCTGCCAGTGACAATATGGTAATGAATCTACTACTAACGATTTGACCAGGACATTGTGTGTAGGCATTGACTTAAGTAGTGACTACATGGTGTGCACCACACATTTAGGGTGTGTTCGATTGAGCCTCCACAAAGTTTAGTGGGCTTCACCAAATGGAGTTTAGTGGGGGTGATCCGATCAAGGGCGCCTACCGTTTGTGGGAATTAAATACCATGGTTATCAGTGCCAAGCCTGACAACCTGCTGGCAACAGGCATGTCACTGCCTAGTTGCGCTAGCCTACGGCTCGGCCACACTACTTTGGCGCCGAAAACGTGTGTATCATACAAGGTTTGCTCTACTGATCCAATCCGCCTCTCCACTTGGAAGAGGCAGTGGAGGTTAGTGGAGTCCACCAAATTTTGGGGAGGTCAATTGAACACCTCCGCCAAAGGCTACGAAGTCAACCAGATTCGGTGGAGGCCCTATCAACTGCACCCTAACTCAGCCATGGTTATGGTTTATCTCCAGTTTGATTGTGCTTTTTGACAGATTGTGGAATATGTATTGTTTTTGCTCAATGAACTTTTGGTGTCTCTATCAGGAGAGCCACGTCTTTCAGAGAGCCTGGCTACCGTGAGAGAACCACCAGTGACCCAACAAGCCACAGCAATCAGTACCGAGTAAGATACGCTAAAGATGACACGACTGTGACACAACAACCACTAAGTAAAGAAAAAGAGCAGCTCAACTCGCCAACTATGTCCACAAGAGAAATAGTTGCTTCAAGACCAGGAAAGCCGGAGAGCAGTGGAGCAGCACACTCAGCTGTTGCTGCACCAGCGATGTCTCCAAAGCCATCACTCCAAGCAAGATCGCTCAACACCTCTTCAAGCCCTCAGCTGTCTCCAGCAGCAAAAACCACATCCTCACCACAATCCACAGCACCCCCAGATTCTTCACCACAGCCTGCACCTGTTTCTACTCCACAACAATCTGTAGGTGAGCAAGTTCAAACTAGCATTTCAACAACAGATGTCATGGGGCAAGAACTGCCTGTAGAAGTTCAACCCATCGATAAACCTAAACTAGAGAAGCTTCAGCAAAACACACTACCTGCTACTCAAGAGTCTGTGGCAGAGCAAGTTGAGACTGACAAGGTGGTGGAAGATGTTACTTCAAATGAGTCAGTAAACAAACAAGAAGACCTGCAACCAGTAGCTGGTGAAGAATCGTGCTCTGCTCTGTCAACCAATGAAGAGGCTGCCTTACAAGAACAATCTGTTGAGAGCAGCTCAAGTGCTGGACAAGAAGCTGGAGAACGTGCAGATGTATATGAAGAGCAGAACTTGAGCGTTCAATTGAAAGAAACAAGGTCAACTGTTGTGCATGATAACAGTCAGTCAGACAGTGCAGATAGACAAACAGTTGAAGACAGCCATGTGGATGGAGGCAAAGAGCACCCATCTGGTGTGCAGCCATCCCTTAGTCCTGTTGACCAACTTCTATCACAGGTAAGCCCATGTGCATGTAGAAACCTTGATCTAGAGAATCAACAAGCATGTGTTGTGCACGTACATGTTGGGAAGAAAATTAACATGTGTGTGTAGAATGTCTTTAGGTGATTAGCATGTGCAAATTGAACTTAATTCCTAGAATTTTCACTTTGGTGTGTGGTGTGGGATTTTTTTGTCTGTGTACAGGTTGCTCCAGGGGAAGGCCTGGCTGCTGCACTTTACTCTTATGATGCCCAATCAGCAGAGTAAGTTTTGGTTGCTTGCAAAGATTGGTAGTGGATTTTCCTTGCCGAGCATTTCGTCAGTTAAAGTTCTTATTTCACAGACATAGTTTGTTTTGTTATTTGCTGCGTGCAGTGAGCTGAGCTTCATGAAGGGTAACGAAATCACCATAGTACAAAAAGTCAACAATGATTGGTTGGAAGGCACCATCAATGGTCAGAAGGGTATTCTACCTGCCAGTTATGTTAAGGTCAGGCTATTTCTTATCCTGCACTAGACAGTTTCAATTTATTTCATGAAAATAAGGAAGTGTGCTTCATAACAGTTTGTTCTATCAGTCAGTTGTGCTTGTTATGTGTTGTATTTGAGAGAAAAACTGTCAATTAAGACTTGTCCAGTGTCATGGTGAGAGAAGGTTATGTCATAGTGAAAGAAGGTTATGTCCTTATGAAAGAGGATTAAGTCATAGTAAGAGACAAATGCATCATAGTGAAAGAAGATTGGGTCGTAGTGAAGGAGAGACTGTGCCGTAGTGAGAAAAAACTGTGATAGTGAAAGAAGATGGTGTCATAGTGAGACAATATCATGTCCTAGTGCAATTGAGATTTATCAGCGGAATCATGTGGTCACATCATGCGTGTTCAGCATAACAGGGTTAGAGGGCACTATGCTGCAGGTTAAATGAGTGTTTTTTTCCATCCTGTCTCTTCAGTTGTAGTGTTTTAAAACAGTATTCTCTGCAATCAGTATACTTTGGTTTTTCTATTTGCTGCAACTGACAGATCATTGTTCCGCTAAGTGACTCTGCTGAGCATCACGAAAACACTGTTGAGGAAACACCATCTGACATAGCAAGATCAGATGTCCAAAAAGTGGAAAGAGCTGCAAAAGCACAAACACCAGCTGCAGGTGTGTCTGCTACAGCTGCGCAAGAAAAAGTTGAATCGAAGAGTAGTGACAGTGATCAGCCAGTGAAACCCTGTGCAATTGCCCGTTTTCCCTTTCCAGCTGAAAACGATTGGGAACTTCGTTTACGAAAGGTGTGAATTTTGTGAGTTTTTAAAGATACATACATGCAGTTTTTGCAAATGAATGCCTTTGACAATGGTAAATTTATGTTGCTGGTGATAAATATGATTTTATTTCTGAACACCTCAGCATCTTAGTGACAGACACATGCATGCAAAGACATGTGTAGCTGAAAAAATATATTCAGTACGTATAGGGTGTATTAGTTAGTAGTTTTTAGGTTTTGTCACTGCATAAGACTGATGACAGATTTTTTTGAAATGATGTACATGCAGGGTGACTTGGTCACACTCATCAGAAAAGTGGATGATAATTGGTATGAAGGAAAGGTTGCTGGGAAAAAGGGCCTCTTTCCAGCCAGTTATGTTGAAGTAAGTTGTGTGGGTTTTTTTTTTAAATCTGATCAGCAATGGATCTTATATGTGTTTAGCTCTGCAGGAATGAGTCAGGCAGATCAGTGTGTGAAGAAAGCAAAGAGAGAAAGAAAGAGAAAGAGAGACAGAAACAGACAGACAGGGAAAATTAATAGGGAAAGAAAGGGCAGAGAGGGTAGAGGGAGGGAGGGAGGGTGAAAGAGAGAAGGGGGTTAAGAGGAAGATAGAGAGAGAGAAGGAGAAGGAGGGTTTGAGAGAGAGAGAGAGAGAGAGAGAGAGAGAGAGCAGGGGAGAGTAGGTAGAGAGGGAAGTGGATCAAGAGAGGTAGATCAGATGAGGGAGAAGAGTCCAGAGAGTGTTTATCAACATCACTGCTTGTTTGTTGGTTTATTTAGGTACTGCGAGATGTTGATGAAGGGACTGCTGACAGTGGTAGGTGGAGCAGTGTGTCAAGAACTAACAAAAAAGATCACCTTTACGTTTAAATAGGAGTGAAACAATTACACCTTTTAACTTATCAGGTACTCTATCGTATTGACAAAGTAACCGGGTAATGCCCTTCAAGCCTAATCCGCTCACAGTTGCACAATCACACAGCCCAGGTTGTACTTTCCTCAACAGGTACAGTACATGTTGAACAGGGGCACAGTAATATGCCTTAGTTATACTTTTACAAGGGTACATTGTAGCAATTGACCCCACTTTACCCAGTCACACAATCAAAAACAGCACCTGAACCCACCTTTCCAAGCTTGTCTGTAAGCACCAACAAGAGGGCAGGGAGGAGGTTATTGAGCTGCTGCTGAACGAAGAAGAGAATGGAGTGTGTGTGGCACTAGCAACTGATGGCTGGACCTTGAGGGCAATGGAGTCGAATCATACCATGAGCCTGCACTTCATTAACTCCGACTGACACCTGGTCTAGTGCGTCCTGGAAACAGCAAGCTTCCCGGGGTCTCACCAGTCCACCAGCAGGTCAATTATCTCACTGGCCTTTGCTGCTGAGCATTTACATTGAACAGGGTGGCTCATCACGTGTTTATCTATCAGTCCAGCTGGCACTGCAGTCTTCTGCTCACTGCAAATGCATTCGTGCACAAGACAAAGGGGGTGCCTCATCATGCTTGTTCCCTGCAGTATGAAAGTGTTTTTCCACACAGGTTGCATTGCATCATCATTGCGCTCACATGGGTGACACTACATCCCAGGCATCAGAGCACTGGGTTCACGGTTGGTTTAGAATGGGTTCACTATCAATGGGCTTATCTGATTTCATTGCACTTGCAGCAGTGATTCACAACTTGCAGCGACTAGCTGCTGGCGATCCACCTAACCTCGAACCCAGCCCAACCCGGCTTTTTGATATGACATAGGTTCCAGGAAAGGGCACCTACGTCGTATCAAAAAGCCAAGTGGGGTCAGGTTCAAGGCTATAGTTAACAATTCACCATCCCTCATAATCATGCATGGTCCATGGCCAGTGACCATGCTAGAGTAGATCACAATATTGATGTAAACTTGATATTGATTGATTGCGTATGCATTGATGTGCTGATTGGAGATGGTCTTTAATCTCTTTATGATGTGTACCTAGGTCACCAAGGGTTTTAGCATGGGCATAGATGTTGATTTCTCTATCACTTATTTTGCAGGTTTATTAATCACCGGGTGTTTACAAATGATTGAGTAATCAGATACTTGATGTTATCATTTCACCCCTATGTTTAAACCTATTGGAGTTTCCTGAATGGAGGCCTGACTGCTGTTTTTCACTCATGCCTACAATGAAATTGTCAACAGCTCAACAGCTTGTAACTCAGTGATAAACATATCTGCCTGTCATACTGGAACTATTGCAGTAAATTGCGGTTCTGTTGAGGGAATTGTTTTTTTTTAGTGGTGGCAATTATATGTATTACAATTTTATTAAGTTTATTTTAAATACATGGAAATTTGACCATCATCCAAAACATATCTGAGTTAGTGTGTGTCTAGGTGCAGACCCACTACCCTCTGTACACAATCATTTGTCTCCTCTTGTGCTGTTGTAAAGGGGAAAGTAAGGGCTCATCTGCCAGCAACGCTCAGGACCAATCCAAGGAGCAGAGGTCAGCAGGTGCAGCAGGCATATCATTGAAAGCGAAGGGAGAGCGGTGAGAGAAATTGCGCACACAGTCTCTTTTTGTCTTTCTCAGCAACAGTGCATGAGCTCGGTGCATGTGTCCCCACAGTGTTTTTTTTTCACTGATAATCTTTCCAAACATTATGTGTGTGTGTGCGCACGCGTGTGTGTGTGCTCTTAAGGATACATTTCTGCAGCCTCTCGCTTTGAGTGTGTATGATTTCAAGCTGTACAGCAGGTAATAATGCAGACAACGCAGAGGACAGTTAGGAAAGAGAAGTATATAGCAATAGCATGAAACTTTGTCTGTTCCAACAAAAATTTGGTTATTCTGATACGTTGAAACTGTCTTTGCCAGTTATCAGATGACATGCTCTATCAGCTGTAGTTGACGTGCATGCTACCTCAATCCAGCATTTCTCTCTATCTCCTTTCTTTAGGCACATGGCAGTTTACTCCTATGAGGCGCAGAATAATGATGAACTCGCTCTAGAGGAAGGAGACATTGTTATGGTGACAGAGCAGTGGGATGACGGTTGGTTTGTGGGCACATCTGTGCGCACAGGCCAGTATGGGACTTTCCCTGGGAACTATGTGGAGGTTGCGTGATTATGCACAGTAAGGATGACTTTCTCTTTTTTAGTCCTGCATACTAGTTGTCAGCCATGGCTGTCAGGTTTTGAAGTGAAATAGAATTACTAGCTCAGAAATAGTCAGATTGGTCAGGTTATCAGTGTTTGTTAATGTCACTGATCAGAATACCAAATACAGATATTTGGCTGTGCTACTGCACCAACACTGAATAATATTTGCAGCAGTAAAAGAACAACATCCTGTTATGAAAATTAATGGCAGCACATGCGCACTGTTTAAGATTTTCTGCTGCATTTCTGGTTGGCTCTGAACTGAGGCTTCTTATCAGTCTGGTTTGGGTCTTTGAACTTCCCTTTCACCTACAAGCACTTCATGACAGCCAGCTTTGTGACCAGAAACTAGTGGTGAAAGAAATTTCTTATTATTTGAATATAATCGTTAGAGGTGGCAAATATTTGGGTTTTTTTGTCATGAATATTCATTGAGTTATGTAGACTCATGATCTTTTTTCT
>JAOWAW010139175.1:0-10936 GCA_028565695.1 Nicola tetela
TGATCTGCTCTTAGTTCTTCTTACTTTTTCACGGAAAACAAGGAGACATGTGTGGCTGGCGTAGTAAGCTGCACAGAGCCGGTGCAGCGCATAACACCATGCAATGTTGACCTACTACATGTATTCTACGTTATTGTTACTCTTTTCGTACCAGATTCGTGCAACGAAAAAATTGAAACATTTTTTATTCTTTTTCGGCCTGACATGTTTTAAAGTTGGCAGCTTTTTCAGTCTGCGCCCGCTGCTACTGTAGCCTACTCTAGCCATTCAGGCCATCATCAAAACGATCGCAATTGACACCGTGGCATCAAAGAAAATTAGAAAATATGGGAGCACATGTGTAAACTGAAAAAAATGGATCTAGAACCTTCACTTTCGGAACAAAAGTATGCAAGTATATCTCCCACAACAGTTCGAATATAGGGTGTAAAACAATTGAATAATGCACTGGTAGAGTATTGATGTTTGTCAGATGGCCATAAGCCCAGTACTCATATGTAGGCAGCAACATTTTTCTTGAGAAAAGAGCATTTCATGATATTTGCAACGGCTGTTTTGTAAGGGGAAAGACTTGCGTAAACTGCCCGCCATTTACGGCTGAAAAAGTTAGCTACATGTACTTTGTTCTATTTTTTTTCCCAGACCAATTGGTCCAAGCTGATCCATCTGCACTTTGGCCTCTAGTATTTGGCTATGGGGATGCATACATTTGAATGAGCAGCCTGAGTGGGTCTGTTTTAAACTTTTCTTTACATGTGCTTTTACATTGCTTGTACTAGGGAATTTATTCGCTTGTGACAAGTTTTTCGCCATTATCATGGTTCTGCTGTCCTCTACAGCCCAAATACCATTTGTCTGTGACTGTCATGTAATGTGAAGCAAATGTATACTTTAAGGATTTTCATACGTTCAATGTGCCATTTTCCGTTTCTGCGCAGGACAACTAATGTACCGATTAGAATTGGGAACATTTGCTTTAACTCAGTCGTCGCTGCTGCTGCCACAGCATCTTTCTTACAAAATCGATGTCTAAATTATCATCTTTCCATCTTCTGGGTAATCTTTTCATCTCGTGCGTCATGAATTTTTCTGTTATCCGCTGTCCTGAACAATAAAGTAAATTACTTGAAATCTTGAAATGTGTGATTGTCTGGGAGAGGGTGGATCACACGTACAGAGAGGAATATTGGGAACAACTAACGTACCGGTTAGAATTGGGAAGGCCAACATGCAAGTATTGTACAGTATTCCGTGCTTGCTGACACATATACTCATATGCCTGACCAAGGTACACCAGGCCCCGACACAATACTGATTAGCGTGGCCTGGCCTAACCTGGTCGGGGTACGCCTTTCAGACAGCAATATGTGATTACTGGACCCTGACCTAGCCTGAGCAGGGTACGGCAGGCCACTGCAGGGTATGCCAAGCCACATGAAGTAGCATACCCTGGCCAGGGTGCACCTGGGTATGGAAATGGCAAAACTCCTGACGTACCCTGACCAGGGTACCTAGATGGGTACATGACGTGTCCTGGCCAGGGTATGGCCCATACACTGGGGGTACCCTTGCGGGTCCTGGCCAGGGTACAGACCGCTTTTGTGCAGTGGAAGACAGACGTAATAAGAAAGATTACATCAAAAATGAGTTTTCTTCGAAAACTATATTATGTTGTCTGTCTTAGTCTAATCAAATGGGCTTGGTATTTTTCAAAAAAGGGAAGATGTGAGTATACAGATGAAAAGAACATCTGAGAAATATACTGGTGAAATAACCTACGAAATCTCCGTAGTATCACACAATGGCATGAAACACAATGTCAAAATTTGAGTGAAAAGGTGATAGCAATTCCCCCGGGGGTAGTGAGAAAGGGCCCATTTAATCTTTGAAGAATCAATTCTGAAGCTGTGGTAAGGCCACAGCATGCAGCTGTTTAGGATGTGCGGCCCAAGTCCGACTATTGGAAGAAAAGACGGGATGTCATTTTTTATCATATGATCAACTCTGTAGATCAGTTTGAGTGATACATTGGACAGAAATAAATCTTTATATTTCTGAGGTGTATTGTTTTGAGACCTTTGTAAGAGACTGATGAAATGGCAAAGTTTAGATCAAACATCAGTTATATTCCAAATTCTTAAACTAGCATCAGTCTTAGTACAATCCAATGGGCAGGGTAGTTGTTAATGAAGGCATACTATAAGTATGCAGAAAAATATAAACCAATGAAAGCTTTCTTCCTGGCCTTCACACAATTTGACTGCCCGAAAAGCTAACAACTAACTCGCCTTGATGGATTCTCATCTTAGCAAAATTAAAACCAAATTCTTATTGCGTAAACTCTGAAGTCAAGCACTAACAATCCACTATTCCGCTATGAAATTCACATGCCCGTACCAACACACTGCGCCACACCACTCCACCGCGCGGTGTTTTCACAAATACTCGTCTGTCGATTTTCCCCGCTTTGAAACCTATATCCAGTGTTGCACTCGACTATTCTAATCGCTGTTTCGTTCCCGGAAGAAACTCTTCCGTTTCTAGGAGCAGGTGAACCGTCGCAAGCCACTAGAAATACAAATGAGGAAAGAAAACTCACCAAAATCAAAATTGTGGTGAACGATTTTTCTTGGAAAACGTTGTATTACTCTCAGAACTGTTAGCAAAGAAACGTGCATTTCGTTTTTGTAGGAGACAGACGTAATAGGAAAGATTACATCAAAATGAGTTGTATTCGAAAGTTATCTTATGTCGTTGATTTTAGTTTAATCAAATGGGCTTGGTATTTTCCAATAAATGGAAGATGTGAGTGTACAGATGAAAAGGATATCTGAGAAATATACTGGTGAAATAACCTACGGAATCTCCTTAGTATCACACAATGGCCTGAAACACAATGTCAAAATTTGAGTGAAAGGGTGATGGCAATTTACCTGGGGGTGGTGTAAAGGGGCCCTTTTTATCTTTTGAAGAATCTACTTTGGAGCCGTGGTAGGGCCACGACATGCAGCCATTCAGGATGTGCGACCCAAGCCCGACTTATTGGAAGAAAAAAAAAACGGAATACAATTTTTCAATATAACTACTATGATCGACTCTGTAGATCAGTTCAATTGACATGCTGGACCGATACAGAGCTTTAGATGTCTGAGGTGTGTTGTTTTGAAACCTTTGTAAGGGACTGATGAAATGGCAAAGTTTAGATCAAACATCAGTTATATTCCAAATTTTTACAATAGCTTCGGTTTTAATATAATCCAATAGGCTGGGTAGTTGTTAATGAAGGCATATTGTAAGCATGCAGAAAACATGCTTTGTGGCGTCTTTAACAAACAAACGAACGCTTTCTTCCTGGTCTTCACACAATTTGGCTGTCTGAAAAGCTAAATACAAACTCGCCTTGATGGTTTCTCATCTTAGCAATATTAAAACGAATATGTTATTGCATAAACTCTGAAGTTAAGCACTAACAATTCACTATACCAACAACAGATTCAAAGGACCGTACCAACACACTGAGCCACACCACTCCACCGCCCGGTGTTTTGACAAATACTCGTATGTTGACTTTGGCCGCTTTGAAACCTATATCCAGTATTGCACTCGACTATTCTAACCGCTGTTTCGTTACCGGATAAAACTCTTCCGTTTCTAGGAGCAGGTGAACCGTCGCAAGCCACTGGATACATGAAAAAGAAAAAAATAAATCACAAAATTCAAAAGAATGGTAAATGATTTTACTCCCAAAACCTGTACAGTTTTCCCACCAGCAAAATTAAAACTGGGGCATCTTGTGTTTGTTAGAGACTGATGTAACGGGAAAGATTACATGAAAAATCAGTTATATTGAAAAGTCAACTCATGCCGTAGGTCTGACGTTAGACCAATGGGCTTAGTGTTTGTTTATAAAGGCACGCAGTGAGCATACAGAGAAAAGGACAGCCTGAGAATTCTACCGGCGGGTTAACCTGTGAACTCTCCATAGTTTAACAAAATGATCTGAAATACAAAAATAAAATTTGGGGGAGGAGGTCACAGGGATTAAGCCAGAGTGGCGGAAATGGGCCATATGATCATTGAAGCATTGATGCGAAAACAGTACTACGCATACAGCAGAGACGCGGCTTAGATGGACAGCCCGAACTCTGCTGGGGGAATCGAAATTGATTGATTGATCGTATTCCTAGATTTGATCGACTCAGCAGATCAGTTCGATTGACATGTTGGACAGACAGCTTTATGTCTCAAATGCTTGGTTTGAAAACTTCTTGAAGTGTTTGACAGTGCCTTTCAAATGCAACTCACAACACAACGACAAAAATATGAAAAGAAATAAACATCGGGAAGCACACAAACAGTTTGAAGACATCAATTACAGGCACGACCAAACGAATGAGAAGCGTTCTTGACAGGATGGCTAAAAAGCCTTCCAGTGTCTTTAACAAATGGCAAATTTTTTGTTTAGTCCTTTACCGAAATAGACCTATTATAAGGTAACGACACACTGGCTTTTTGCTTTTATCACCTAAATCAAATTTGAAAGAAATTATTAATGCGCAAACTCTGAAACTTAATATTAAAAATCCACTATTCATCATAGAAATACAAAAGAAATTTATTATTACGTAAGCTTTGAAAGCAAACATTAACAATCCACTATCCAGCCCAGAAATACAAATGCCCGTACCAACGCACTGCGCCACACCACTCCACCGCCCGGTGTTTTGACAAGTACTCGTCTGTCGACTTTGCCCGCTTTGAAACTTATATCCAGTGCTGCACTCGACTATTCTAACCGCTGTTCCGTTCCCGGAAGAAACTCTTCCGTTTCTAGGAGCAGGTGAACCGTCGCAAGCCGCTAGAACAGCGAAAGAAAAAAGACGTCTGACAAAAGTGAAAATAGTTGTGCATGATTTTATTCGAAACACTTGTATTCTTCCCAGAACGTTAAGTGAAAATGTTGCATTTCGTCTTCGTAGGAGACAGACGTATTAGGAATGATTACATCAAAAGTCAGTTACATTCGATATTTATCTTATGCCGTCGGTCTTAGTCTAACCAAGTGGGCTTGATATTTTTTAATCAAGGCATGATGTGAGATATACGGATTAAGGGGATAACCAGAGAAATATACCGGTGAAATAGCCTACGAAATCAGCATAGTATGACACAATTGCCTGAAGCTCAAATTAGACTTTGAGTAAAAAGGTAAAAGCATTTCACCCGGGAGTTGTGTGAAGGGGCCCGTTTGATCATTGAAGAATCGATTCTTGAGATGTGCTAGGGCCATGGGATGCAGCCCTTCAGGATGTGCGGCCAAGGTCTGACTATTGGAAGAAATAGATGGAAGATCATATTCTTTACATGATCAACTCTGTAGATCAGTTTGATTGACACGTTGGACAGAAATAGAGCTTCATATGTCTGAAACATGATAACATTCTAGATTCTCACTGGGAGAGTAACTACAACTCCAAAACTTCCTATCTCCAGTTTAACGATTTTATTTAGAACGACGTTCCACCCAGGATTTCCCTGGCTATCATCAGGTTTGGAAGCAGTGCGCGGACGCGTCCTCCATTTTATCTAGTGTTGGCTTGAAAGGGTTAGGTGGTGTTGAGTGATATGTGCGAGGTGCTAAAGCGATATGTACAAGGTGTCGATCTCATCGTGACGATAGCGCGTGCATGCATCTAGGTGTGAGGTGCGAATGTGTGTGATGTGCGATCATTACGATTAGCGGGGGAGGGCTTCGATTTGTTGGAACAGCTAGCCCTGGAGCTTCTACTATCACACCAATTGTTTCATCTTTCTCAGAGTAATTCTGATCTCAGCAAGACAGTCCAGTTCGTCCGACCACGGTCCAGCAGGCATCGACTCCTGCAAGCTGTTTTGGATTGGAAATTTGGGAACTTGTTGTCGGAGCTGCTGCGCAAACGTAAATTGTGGTCTGCCCATCGAAGCTTTGCAGACCAGAAGGGCTTTCGGGAAAGAGAAGTTTTGGGAGTGTGGCACGGTGTAGTTGCGCGAGAACCTCATCGAAGGCGCTGCTGGCTGGCTTGATGGAAAATATCTTTCCGCCTTTCGTCTGGACTACTCTATATTCCAGGACGTGCTTACTGCCTGACGGAAAGTTTTAGTTCGACAAGACACCAACATGCGATATGCTATCTGCCCTGAGAAGCAGTTCGCGATACTGATGAGCTGGTTGGCACATGGACTTACGCAGCAGCAAATTGCTAATCTCTATAGAATTCCACGAGCAACAGTAGATGGAATTACTGCCGTCGTCAGGCCTGTAGGAGCTGGGGAGACCACTACAGACGATTAATTGCTATCGTCGGGCCCGTAAGGGCTGAGGAGGACTCCACAGACGATTAATTCGTGTGTGTGTGTGTGTGTGTGTGTGTGCGCGCGCACGCGCACGCGAATGTCTGTGTATCTGTGTGTCCGCGTGTCTGTGTTTCTGCGTGTCTGTGCGTCTGTGTGTCTGCGTGTCTGTGTGTTTTTGTGTGTCTGTGTGTTTTTGTGTGTCTATGTGTGTCTGTTTCTGTGTATGTGTGTCTGTGTGTTTGTGTGTCCGTCACGCTGCAACCATTACTAGCCAGCGCGCGCTTAATTGTGTCTTTTTTCCCCGATCAAAATGTATGGTAGGAAGGCGTACATATTTCAACTGAGCCATGTAGCGCAGCTACAGCTGTTTGTAATCTACGCCATGAGCCGAGATATACCTTTCTAAGTACATCGCAGAGAAAAACCTTTCCAAAGCTGCGTGGAAAAAAGGAAGAGGGACAGATTCTAGACGCCAGCTGAGCCTCTGAGTGGCCGACTCTGCCTGAGTCGCTGAGTACCACCATAAGCTTTAGTCAAGCTTGCTCCTTTGCCTAACCGGATAACAGGATACTGTTGCAAAATCAAAGTAAGCCTAACTCTGGTCGGGCCGACTCTCCCTGAGTGGTTTGCCTATCGATTGGAGAGCTGAACTTTTGAAATTGCTTTTCTCTGATATCGAAAGTGATAGGGAGTCCCGGGCCCACCGCTGACTCGATTGCAGCTGTTGCTGTGAGCTCTGAACTTTTGACGGAAAGGGCTACATGACTGATGCAGTTGAATGCACGCAGGAAGATTTGGTTCTGCCAAGCTGCAACATTTGCAGCATACCGACACTGCGCTTAGTGCATACATGTATATATTTGTTCTAGTCGCGTCTTCAAGATCTAAATTGTAGACTGCATGATGAGCATGAGCTCAAGGAACTTTGTCGCTGTAAACACAATTACAGCCTCGTTTGTCCTAACCAAAGCAGCTTAGCTGTGTTGCAACTTGTAGCAACCCGGTCTTAGTCCTGTATGCAATGTGGAGCTTCAATGTGTGCTTCAATGTGTCTTTCAGGGTGACCGGCAGTGACGCTGTTGTGGCCCAAGATTAAAAGATGAAGACGCATTGGACCTGTACATGTAGGCACACAAAGTCTGCGTTTAGCTCCATCCTTGAAGTAGAGCTGCTGTTCATTATTGCTCCACAGATGCCTCATCTGAGCAACGTCGTCCTGTTCAGTATCAGCCTGCAAGATATTCTTCATTGATGTCTATAATTAGTTCAAAAGGTCTGAAGTGAGATAACTTCCAAACCCTTAAAGCGTGCACAACAGCAAGCGTTTCACGCTCCATGGCGCGATAATTCTGCTTATCTTGTCTCAGCCTCCTGCTGGCGAAGGCCACTTGGTGCCATTGTCGATTGTCGAAAGAGTTGCTCCTTAGCTAGCGCAGAGAGAACTTGATCCAAATGCTTGAAGTGTTCACACCATGTTCGGCTGTAAGTATAGGTTACTACCTGAGTGTGTGGGAAGTACCGGCATATCCTATTACGAGCGCCGCCGGCGCGAGAGATTGATGCAGACTGGGGCTTCCCGAATGTGAGGGTCTGGACCCGATTTGCATGCGACATGTGCAACATGATTAATCAACAGTTAAGTTGAGGTTAGAATGTCATCTCATGTTGCAAACACACAAGACAAAACAAGACGCAATTGTATAAGTATATGGCATCTGCAGCTGTACTTTGACAGAAAGAGTTTTCATCATCGCAGAGAGGTTTTTTCTTCCCAAGCAGACGGCCTGTATACCAAGGATCTTCTCTAGAGTAGTGCTTCTTCTCCATCTGGAAGATTCGGTTACTTCTTCCGTCGAGCTTGCTGAGCAAGAACTTCATTGCAGCGACTTGCTCTGGCGATTGGACTCGACAGTCCGAAATGCTTACCGTTCTTCTTGCGAAGCTTGCAATACGCCTTTTCTAGCAAGACTCTGAGCCTTACGCTACTGCCACTCGTCCACTGGAAAGTTTGGCCTTTCTCGGCTAAATAGCCAGACATGGCTCGAAGCCACTTTTACGTGGCTTTTTTGTACCTTCGGAAACACTATCAGTAAGAATAGTTTTAACTTCTGCCTCGGAACCGGAGGCAAATCTTGCCTTCTTAGCTAGCACTAGGCTCTCCTAGGTCCTCCATGCTCATGACCAGCACAAAATCTGGACATGATCCTTCACCCATCTACGCTAAAAAAAAAGCAGGAAATACCCACTCTCGATTTTCCTTCCTAGGCGGGAAGTAACCACTTTGAATTTTCCCGCTCAGTGTGTATCTGAATTTTCCTCCCTGGTAGTAGCCAATCAGTGACGGTCATGCCATGGCAATGGTCACGTGACATGGGAGAAACAAGAATAATATCATCTAGGAAGACAACCACGCATACCAGAATGAATGGTCGCAGAACCTGGTTCTTTAAGGACATAAAGGGTTGCGGATGAATTGGTCAAGCGAAAGCCCATGACACTAAACTGGAAATGTCCATAACGTGTGTTAATCGTTGTCTTTGGGACATCCTTCTCCTTGATGCGTATCTGGTGGTAACCCAACATGAGATCTAGGTGTGAGAAGTATTTGACTCCTCTAGCCATGTTAAATAGGTCGTCAGTATTTGGCAGACCGATTTGCGCCTAAATTGTGATCTTGTTTAGTGGCCTCCAGTCCCAGACGAGCAGCAGAGATCCATCCAAAAAAAGAAAAAAACAAAACAAAACAAAAAAAAACAACAACAGGTGCACCACGCTCCAACAGCCCCTAGCCTCATGCTTTGCCAGATTGCTTTCAACCTCTCGTCTCGTCTCTCCTTCCACGCTAATCTTAGCGCCAACGAACGAGTTTCCTCCGCTGGGCAATTCACCATCCTCTCCTTCTCGTAGCAGCACGATGACAAGCTGTAGTCCTTGCTTGATCTCTTGTCGAGCCTCCTTAATTGTCATAAATCTTCAACAGCCCCAAGTCTACCTGTCTCTGGCGGAGGCCTCATGAAGAGCACGAGGCAAAATAGGACTAGCACTACCACCATGCCCAGCAGAGCGTAAAGGCATGCTGGAAAACCACCCCTTTGTTACCTATGTACTCGTACCAAGGACTCAGTATATTCAGCAATTCCATTGACTGGAAATTTACTGAACGCAAAAGCAGGAGAGTAGATTTAAACATACGGCATTTAAGAAAACTAGACCGAGTAAAAGTTTAATAGGAAGGTGCTAGATAACAGGTGTAAATGAGAGCGATAACAGTTATACAAAAACAGATGACTGTTACAAAACTGAAATTGACTTTTTCTCACGTAAATTAAATTTTAAAGAAATTCATCAATACGTAATGACCAGCATTCTGGACAGGATGGCTAGCGCAATTTAATACGCCTTTCTTCAGGTCAATGTTGGCTTCTTTATGGCTGTCTTGTCGGTTCGTATTTTAGTCGCGTGCTTTAGTCCTTAGGCTGTCTTTGACTCGTCAGAGATGCTCCCATAGTATTATGCATGTTGACCCCTATAGCAGGCCAAATCATTATCGATGGCCACGTCCCTATAGCTGGCCTCATTCCCATTGATGATAGCCTGCGGGCGTGCAAGCGCACGATATGTTTCAAAAACGGTGGAAAAGCTGACCTGACGTTCTAACCCGTTTTATTTAGAGAGCGCGCCTTGTCATGACAGTCATGACAGCCCCGACTGTCAGATGTGTTTGTTGAAACACCATGGAAGAAGAAAACATTATTCTTACTGACTGTTTCCTTGTTGCTCGCACATCACGTCAGGGGGATCAGCAGAGGAAAGCCAGTTATACTAACGACAGAGGAGCAGAACGATTTTGGGCGCAGCAGAAAGACATTACTGGGGCTTGTCGAACAAAGGCAATAAATAAGATCTGTCGATCAAGGCGAATCCTCCGGTCCTTGGAAGACACTGCCGTGTCAGAACGAAGCAGGCGCTAGAGTCCTTCTTCACCCCTGCAGATGATGCCCTATTTTACCGCTCAGCAGATGTTGGCATGAAGAACCGGCTATGGCTATCCAAGGCGAAGTTAACCTTATCCCAACCCAAGAAATCTTTTCTCTCTCTCACCACAGGCAGATGCACCAGCGTGATCATCTTTCTTGACTTTTCCTAGCTGCATATATGGAACGTAATTCTGCAATTTTTTTGTCAGGTATCATGATGTATCTTGCCATGGAAACCAATTTTGGTTTACCGATTTGTGTACCCCAACGTCGTTTCTTCTATTTGTTTCACTCTTTCCTCCTCCTATTTTCTTCCCTCTCTATCACCTAGCTAAATAATAATAAATCACTTCACAGTTTACCACGCCATTACCACCAAAACAGTCTTCCTGATGAACACTCTGCATTAGCTGAACATGCTTTTGGTTGTTACACCAAGCAATGACCGTTGCCTGTAGGGCGCTTTTGTCTCTTTGTTTTCCTACTTTGCTGCCTTCTTTCGGAAACAGCAATTCTGCAAGTTGAAAGAGCTGTCCTCAAGTAACACTGCTAGCAAATTTGGTCGTTGTATCTCAAAGGGCTGCAGAGTTAGCTGGGGGCGGGGGCTAGATTTTATATCCCCCCCC